>NW_015149030.1:550469-569450 GCF_001465965.1 Polistes dominula | reverse complement strand
AAAAAAAAAAAAAAAGGAAATGAAAGAATTTATTATAGAAACGAAACCATTTCGAATTTTAGCGATCCACCTATAGGAAAACACGTTGAATAAAAGCTGTGTAGCACACACGTCGTTAAAATTAGCACGGAACAATGCACGTGGCCGGATTCAGACGGAGGTTAAGTGTCTCTCTTTCTCTCTATCTCTTTTTATCTCTTTCTCTCTTTCTCTCTCTCTCTTTTTCTCTTACTTTCGTCCCGTTCCTTCCTACCCCTGCTACTCCACTCCTCGTGTCGTACTCGATTTCGTTCTCTCCATCATTTCGACTCCTCCTATCCCTTCCAACCCCTTCTCATTCTTTTTTTTTTTTTGCTATTTCTTCTCTCGTACGAGAGATTCATGAAGCAAAAAAAAAAATTAGGAATTAGATATTTTTAAATGAGACTATAATTTATTTTATATTTCATTTTTATTGTTATATCTATTTAAATGGTAAAATAAAATTGATCGTAAATCAATTCTCACACTTGACAATTTTGTAGCTTACAGGGTTGTAATAATAATAATATTAATTAAATAATTAATTTAATCTGATATGTGTTAGTATTATTTTATGGAAAAATGAGTAAATAAATTTCAATGTTTTTTTAGTATTCTTCAAATATTGCAAAATTTTGTTTAGGTTATAATTTGGTTTATTTACTGAAACCTTAGTTACAACCTAGTGAAAAAATTACATGTAAAAACTTATTATGGAGGGTAGAAATAAGGAGTAACATCTCTTATGAGAGAAAATGTAAAAAAGTGTCCAGCGTTTTCTGTCAATAACAGTTCAAAAATCTTCCAGAATGGCGCTGGTGTAGACACTTGGTATGGTATGAATGTAGCAATTGTAAATATATTGTAATTGTTTATTTCTCAATCCTACTCTAATAATATTTGGCGCTTCCTTTAAAATTTACCATGATGCTAATGTGGCGCCATCTCAATTGATTCGGTTTCGACGGACACTTTTCATATACACAGATGTTACTCCTTACTTCTACCCTCCACAAAACCTATATATGTATATATATATATATGTGATTATATTTGAAATAATTGAAAACCATTGGACTGATTAGATTTGGACTCCAAACATACTACTGGATTTTCTATTTTTTAGAAGATTATTTCTAATCATTGACTTTATTCAGGATTAAATATATATGAAAGGATTCATAAAAAAACAATTAGGGGACCAATACTCGAACCTGGGGGTTTTCAATTTTTCTAATAAAAACTCACCCAATCGTTGAAAACCAATTGCATTTATAAATAATTACTGATTAATACATAAAAATAATTACTGAAGTATATTAAACAATATATAAATATATAAATATATAAAATTAAATTATATTAGAAAATAACCAAACAAAACGTTGAACATAAATATGAATATCATTTAAACAAATTAATATAATTAATAAAAATAAATTACAACAACAACAAAATGTGACGACTAGTGTTGAAAATAAAAAGAATAAAAAAGATGAAAATAGAAAATAAATTGAAAAATAAAAGAACGAAAGGGAATAGAGAATAAATGCATAGTCGTTTTATCGTCTAAAAGAAAGTAGTATAAAAAAGAAAGGAGTGGGACAGAGAAAAAGAGATAGAGAGAGAGAGAGAGAGAGAGAGAGAGATGAGAGGGAAAGTTGAAGAAAGACGAAGAAAACGATTGCCGAGGGCTTCGACATGCGCGATTTCTGAGCCTATCGTGCGTTCCTTTCTCTCTTTCTCTCTCTCTTTCACTCTTTCACTTTCTCATTCTCTCACTCTCTCTATAGATAGCCACAGAGAAGAGAGCATTGGTATGCGTCACTGAGGATGAGCGAAAAAAGAATCGAGTGACTTGAAAGAAAGATCATTTGTATCATTGTTTTTCACCTTACCCCTCATCCCTCTGCCCAAACCCCACCACCACCACCACCACCACCCAACCAACCCTTATACTTCATTATTTTCACATACATTTTCATTAATAATCTAATTTTGATCAATCGTCAAACTAAATTAACCATATGTGTTTTTATCTCACATGTATTTATACGTTTACGTGTTGCTTATGTTAATCGTATAATTACATTATATATATATATTACACCACTTCCAAAAAATACGGTCCATATATCATTGATACTCCTCTAATTTCCAATTTCTAAACATCATTGTTCCAAATCGATGATTTTAATGATACAAAAAAGAACAAAAGTAAAAACAAAGTACAATTAATCCAGTCGTCCTTGATGAATACGCATTATGCGTATACGTGTACGTGTACATATATATGTACGTATAATTACAAGAGAAGAAGAAGAAGAAGAAGAAGAAGAGTATGAAAAAAGGGAGGGGGATGGTGGAATGAAGGGTGAGAGAGAGAAGGGTAACAACTAACAGGGCAGGACGATGAAACAAATAGCGTGCCGTGGAAAATGCGAAGCAAATCAGACAATTTCACGGCAGATAATCCAGGGACGGGGGAGATATTCGCTAATATATACACTCATACACCCATAACACACAGACACACACACACACATCTATAATATACATATAAATGTAGAGATAAAGAAAGAAAGAAAATACATGGAAGGGAAGATACAACGAGGAGGAGAAATCATTTGGTTGATGTAGAAAGATCGAACATCTTTCGGAGGAGTCTCGTTCGAATCAGGTTCTACTCATTCTGAGAGGGGGAAGGGATTGGAAGGTTCGTTGACGATAGAAGAAGAAGAAAACTGTGAGGGTTGTTAAGGGGTTGGGGTGAAACTGTTGAACCACCCAAAGCTTCGTTTCGAAGTCACGAAGAACTCTGACTGCTGCTACTGCTGCTTCTGTTGCTGTTGTTGATGGTGGTGGTGGTGGTGATGGTGGTGGTGGTGGTGAAGGTGAAGGTGAACAGGGAAAGCTTGTCGACAAGAATGAAAAAGACGGATAAACGTATAGATGGAATAAGAGATAAAAAGAGGGATAAAAGGGGTGGGGGTAGTAGGAGGAGGAGGAGGAGGGGAGGGTACAGATGAAAGTTCGACAATACGGAATCACCGAGCGTTATGATTTGTGCTAGCATAGACTTCAACGTCAATAATTTTACGGCTAATTTAACTTTAAACATTCCGTCAACGTATTTACCCCCTTCCCCGCCCCTTCCACCACACCCTTCGACCCTTCATCCTTCATCTCTCTTATTCCTCTTCCCTTTCTTTACTTCCTACGAATTATCGTTTCTATTGTTTGTTTTTTTTTTTGCTTTTTTTTAAACCTGTTTTTCTCATACAACCATGAATTTTACGTCTGCAAATGAAAGATCTTTTTTCAAGATGTTATAGCATGATTTTTATTTGGTAAATCGTATATATGAAAATTTGCAATTGATTTCTTTTTCTTTTTTTTCTCTTTTTTTTTTTTTTTATTTCTTTTTCCTTCATTTTTTTCGATTACTTTCGAACGATGTAACAACAAGGGTCGATGAACGTATTTTAGGTTATGTATTAGATTTCTAATTTCATACTACGATACGCACGAACATTTTTATACGTCATAATGGAATATATTAGTTTTCATAAGTTTAAGTTTCTTGGAAAATGTTCTCCAAGCAATTTCATCGATACTTTTATAATACATACATATATACATACATATACAGATACATATATTTTATATATATATATATATATAAAGGACAATACTTTAACGTTCTGTCGCAAAGTAAAAGTTTCTTTTCAATTCGCGAAGCGAATTCATATCCCGAAGATGGAAACGTAGAAAAATGAGAGAACCCAACCATCAACCACCCCCACCTCCTAACTTCCCCACCCTTGCGAAGTTTCATGCAGATTAAATGGGAAAACTCGGAAGAGAGATGCATTTGCGTTATTCCGATAATAAGAAATAAGTATAAAGATCCGAGAAAGAGATGAACGTTTCTTCTCCTTCTCTATCTCTCTCTCTCTCTCTCTTCAACTCTCTCTCTTCATCTATCTCTCTCTCTCTTTCTCTTTCTTTCCATCCTTTTTATTATCTCGCAAGACCGTTTCACGAAAGTTATAGCGAACGCGAAAAGTTTTCTACTTATCCAAAGATTTTCTAGAAACGTGTATTAAAAGAAAAAGAATAGAACGAAAGAGAGAGAGAGAAAGAGAGAGAGAGAGAGAATGAATGAATGATAGAAATAGAAAACTATTTTTCATTATTTTCTGTTTTATTATACAAAAGTTTAATTTTCGTATAAACGTTGAAAATACAGTTGATGTATTTTTGAGGTTATGTATTTAATTTTTGTATATTATAATTGCTGAAGAAATTCTAATCAAAGAACTTTAATTAAACAACATCGAAACAATATGTTTAAAATTTTTGTTAAATATCCATCTCCGAGATAGAAAATTTTAATGCAAAAACAAATTAATGGACTCTTTATTTTTCAAAAAAATTAAATTATTATACAAAAGAACATTGAATCAATATTATACAGGTTTGAAGTGTATACCACCTTTGTTGTGCCTAATCAAAAATAAAAATAAAATATATTTTGTATTTCGAAGAATTATATATTTTTGAGGTTATTTAATTTTATAGTTGCTAAAGAGACGTTCAACTAATCAAAATAAAATGTTTTGATTTGTTTTCAACTATCCATTTTCCTATAATACAAAGTTTGTTGATGAAGACATTTAAAAAAAAAACCGTCAGTAAATTATTTTTTATTTTTATTTAGACTCAAACGATAATTGTACAAAACGAAAGAAAAAAGAAGACAAAAAAAAATAAGTCTAGAAAAAGAAAAGAACGTGTGTGTGTGTGTGTGTGTGTGTTTGTAAGGTGTGTATGACATTTAAAGAGATGCAGAGAGAAAGAGAGAAAGAAACGACAAAAGAATAAAAAAAAAAAGAAAGGTTGAAAGGAATCCGACTACCTACGGAGTGTTATCACAAGCTAAACGTTTTACAACCGATGCTGCGCTTTTGCACCATCTCAAATGACTTTTTTATTGGGTCCAAATCGATATTACACCTATTTCTATCTTCTTCTATCTTTTTTTATTCCTTCCATCTCTCTCTCTCTCTCTCTCTCTCTCACACTCACTCTCGTTTCCTTCGTTTCTTTCGCAGGTTCAAAACGACATTTGAATGGTTGTCTTCTCGACACCTACGTAATCTCATCGAATGGACAGTGCAGTTCGCAAAGTGCAGTCCGAATGACATTTGTCCGATGATAAGAATAAACATTTTCAAGAAGCCTAACATTGATCGTTTCCTAACCCACCCTTCACCCCAACCCCCGTTATTGCCAATTTCGACCATTTCTTATCCTTCAAACTATTATTTTTCAATATAAATACCATTAACAACGATAACATTCAAACGAAACAAAATAAAAATGTTTATATTTTTTTTTTAACAATGACGTCAAACAATGAACGAAATTTTGTTAGAAAACCAAATAAATCAATTTGAATAATAATAATAATAATAAAAAAAAAATGAGGAAGAGAAAGAGAGTATGAAATGGAACAGAAAGACGCGTCATTTTTCTTCCATCTTTCTATTTCACGTAAGTTAATGTCTCATGGGAAAACGACGAAGACGAAGACGACGACTACGGGGTGGGTGAGTGAGTGGGTGGGTGGTGGTGGTGGTAGTGGTGGTGGTGCATGGAAAGAGAACGCGAAGTGCAGAATCACATATCTGAGTAGTGCTCGGCATTATACCTCTACGTGTCACGTGTCTACGAGTGCCTCGTGTCTCTCTTTCGCGGAAAGTAACGTGAGAAGTAGCACCCTACACACATACATACACATAAACATATACAGTAAGAAAGAAAGAAAGAAAGTGTAAGAAAATAGGATACCTTAAAAGAGCAAAAGAAAAGAGGTGGTGTCTGAAGATATGGCCGTTGGGTGTGTAGAAAATACGCCTTATGTACCCCCATCCCCCACCCACAATCTTTCTCCCTTTTTGCACTTCATTCTTACTATCCACCATCACACGCGTCGACAATAAACACGCCTCGGTCATATTATTCCTTCCATTTGTTCCTTCTCATAAATCCAACATAAAGAAGCCATTGTCTACGCAACATTATTTTGTTAACTTTTTATCATTTTCTTAAAATTCTAGGATATTTTATTATTGTAAATAATAATTAACTAATTCACAATAGAAAACGGTAGTGTATTTAATTTATGTGATCTTGATTTGTTTCATATAACAATAATCGTATCTTTTTTATAATAAAAATTCAATGCTACAATGTTTGTCCACTAATAACTCCGAAACTATTAAACTAATATCAATAAGTTTTTCTTTTATTTTGTGTGATTTGTTTTAACTTAGAATATAAGATAGTTTTTGTCGCGTTTATTTTGTAGTTTTTATCGCAAATTTAAAGATTTAATTATATAGAGGTTATCTAGGTCTTTAGGTACTGTAAGTTTTCACTAGATAGCGTTGTATTACAATTCAATAGAATTTACATACGACATAACCTTACTTGTTATAAGTTTTCCTGCTGTTATAATTTACTAAATAGTTTAGAGAGAATTTTGTTTATATAATAGTTTAAATATTGCTATTTTAAGAATTTGTTAATTAAAAGTTATCTAGATCTTTAGGTACTGTAAGTTGTCACTAGATAGCGTTGTATTACAATTCAATTATTTCAGATTTTTTTCAGAGTTAGATATAACATAACTAACCTTCCTTTTTATATTTTTTTGGTGTATAATTTTCTTGTGTACTTTATTATAATTATTGTATTATTTTGTGTGTTGTTATAATTTACTAAATTGTTTAAAATTATATTAATCAACATTTTATAACAAAACCATATCAGCACGTGACTAAAACACCCTTGTATTAAAATATTATATTATCTATACTGATTTAATATTACATTCCAATTATTAATACTTTTACTTAAATAAAGTTTCCCCCTCCTAGAAAAAAACATTTGACATAAATTATTCCATCCATTCTAATCTTTAGGTTCCTTTATTTTCTCTGTTTTTTTTTTATCTTCTTCTTCTTTCTCACACTGGTGAACTTCTTTCTGAAGGGTTAAAGAGGGCAGGGGGTTTAGAAGGTGTACGAAGAAACGGCAACGGCAACTTCGGTGAGTTTGTAAGGACTAAAAAAAGACAGAAAGAGAAAGACAAAGAAGAAAGGAAGGAAGGAAGGAAAGAAAGAGAAGGTGAATGCTGTGGAGATCGGGACTGTTATTTAGTTAATGACTATTCTCTCGCTCGTAGGCGCTTCCAACCAACCAACCAACCAACCAACAGCTAGCTTGGAATACAAGATCGTGTTTGAGATGCTTGCCGTGCTGTTGCTGTTGGTGGTGTTGCTGTTGCTGCTGCTAACGTTGGAATAATTGTTGGATCCGGGTACGTACCCTGGACTCTTTGGTGGGTTAGAGAAAGAAGGGAAAGAGGTAATGGGGTGGAGGAGTTGCATTTCACTCTAATGTTTCTTTTTATATCTAATATAATGTATTTTAATATAAATGTAAAATATGATGTGGATGATAATTGTATAATCAAAAGAAAAGAATTTAGGGATTGATTTATGTTGAGTTAGTTTAAAAATTCGAATGGATTTAATAATTATTATTTAGAAAATATTATTATTGTTGAAATCAGTTTATTTAATTTATATTAATTGATACTTTGTTTTTTTATAATTAATTTTATGTGCTTAAATGCTTAGGTATTTTTGTTACAAGTAAAAGTGTATAATTGTATAATCAATGATTGATAAATATTTTGACAAGTTCTGTAAAAATAATTTCAACAATTATTTTAACAGTATCAATTTATATTGCGTCTGACGAGAAAGAAACCATTTTCTAATTGTACCATGTATTACTAGAACACCCTAAATATAGATGCCACCAAATACTTCAGGTACCGAGCATACCAAATACTTTCATCTTACCATTAGTTTCAAAGAATACACACACACACACACACACATATCAATCACAATACTATTACATCCTGATATAAAAATTTTCTTGATATAAATTTAATTTATAGCAAATCAATTTTCAAATGAGATGAGACTAACAGCATCAACAAACAAAAATAATAATTAAAATAAATAAAAATAAATAAAATACAAAACGATATTTAAATCAGATGAGAAAAACAGCATCAAGAAAAGATTACAAATAAAAATAAATAACAATAAAATAAAATATAAAATACCAACTACACGAAATATAAATACTAGTATTCTTTATATATCTATCTTTTTCTTTAACCCACGAAGATTTAATTTTTATTAAAATAATAAAACAATAATTCGACTAACGAGAGTAACAGCAAATCAATTTTCAAATGAGATGAGAACAACAACAAAATAAATAAAAATGAATAAAATAAAATACAAAATATCAACAACACGAAATATAAATACTAGTATTCCCTATCTATCTATCTCTTTCTTTAACCCACGAAGATTTTGTTTTTATCAAAATAACAAACAAACAAATATAATTCGACTAACAAGAGTAACAGCAAATTGATTTTCAAATGAGATAAGAATAACGACAAAATAAATAAAAATAAATTAAATAAAATAAAATACAAAATACCAACTACACGAAGTATAATACTCGTATTCCCAATCTATCTATCTATCTATGTATCTATCTATCTATCTATCTATCTATCTAACACATCTATCTATCTCTTTCTAACCCTCGAAGAAGATTTCTTTCCTCTTTACCAGTCTTCTTCTCATCCTTTTCCTTCGTAGTTGTCGTCGTAGTCTTCGTAGTCGTAGGTTGTCGTTTTCGTAGTTGTCGTGCAAAGTTGCGGGGTACGTTTCGGTAGTGGCCGATCGATCGTCAAGCTTTTTTCTTCCTTGTAATCTATTTATATAAAGGCGCACGGCGTTGGTTACTCCGTGCACGCGGATACTGTAAGGGATTTCTGCGGGGGAGGAATGTTAGCTATACATCTCTCTCTCTTTCTCTCTCTCTCTCTCTCTCTCTCTCTCTTTCCCCCTTCTTCGAAGTCGAGAAAGAGAGTCAGGGGTGGAGATGGTGTGGGGAGAGCGGGAGGGGGAGGTGGAGGGGGGACTAATATCGGAACATCGACGGCCGAGTAGTCGACTCGGGATTCGAACGAGCTGGATGTTTAATTAGGAGCCAACGAAGCCCAAGCACAGGGAGAGACTACTCGTGGAGGTGGAATAGGTGGAGGAGGGTGGGAGGAAAGGAGAAGAAAGAGGAGGAGGAGATGGAGGAGACGACTGCCGATGCCGAAGACGCGAACTCTGCGCAGGTATAGAAATATATCCTCTTTTATATGTGTTTGTATTTGTATGTATATATGTGAAAGTGTATAGATAAATACGAATAGATTCGTATGTATGTGTGTGTGTGTGTGTATGTGTGAATACATGTAAGAAGAGTAAAGAGAAACATGGTGGAAAAAAATAAAGAAAGAGGATAGCTCCCGTTTCCTCCCACAGCTTATCCACTTCCATCACCCTTCTTGTGAAAGAAAGAGAAAGAAATAGATGGTATGGGGGTGGAAGAGGGGAGGTGGACGAAGAAATAAAAGAGAGAAAGAGAGAGAGAGAGAGAGAGAGAAAGAATGAGACAGACTCAACACGCCAAGGAATTGTCTGCGATTTTGTTTTACCTCTCGCGGCCACCTTTCGATCGCGTTCATCGATTTCTCACACTGTAAAAGTGTACGTACGTGTATATGTAGTTTCTTCGTTGGTACTTCTTTACTCTTCTCTTCTCTTCTCTTCTTACTTTCTTTCTTTATTCTTGTTCCATCGTTTTCTTCTTCTTCTTCTTCTTCTTCTATCTTTTCTTATTCCACCATAGAAGTTCGTCTCGAGAATCTCGTTGAATTCTCGCACGAGAGAAGGTAACACACATAAGACGTTAAAAGTGAAGACAAAAGTAATTTGAAATAATATTATACGATTTTACCTTTTAGGTATTAATATTATTTTTATTTTTTTTTTTTTTTTTTTTTTTTAAGTGTTAGTTATTTTATTGTATTTTTTTTTTTTCTAGTAATTAACGACGATGGTATTTATCAATAATTTTTGCTAATATAATTATTGCATTATATAGATACTTGTATACATATATAAATAAATATAATAATTATGTATTAAATTAATTATTTTTATAAATTATTTTTAATAATAATAAAAAATTTAAAAAAATATATATTCGTTATTTTTTTTTTTTTTTATAAAATAATATTCTTAATTGAATTACATTTTTTTTCTATAATTATAACTTAATATTAATAACAATCTAATATTGTTAATATTATAAATAATTTTCTACTAACATTATAAATAATTATTAACTAATATTATAAATTTAATTTTCTAAATTAATAATCTAATATTAATAATTTACAACTACGTAGTATATATGATATTTATCAATAATTGTTCCTATAATAATTATTATATTTATTAGAAATATTATTTTACAATATATTATATCACATTTTGTTATATTTATCATTTTTAACAATAACCACAAATAATTACAAATTAAAATTCTTTCAGAAAAAGTATTAATAAACATTTAATAAAATAATATTCCTAATATTAAATTGAAATCATTTTTGCAAATAACACCGATAAACATTATTTGGATTTTATTTTGTTAATTCGCAAGAATAGACTTTTATTAACAAAAGAAATAATAAATAATAAGCTTAAAGGGCCCCTCTCTCTCCCTCCCTCCCTCCCTCCCTCCCTCCCCTTCAACCCCCTTAGTATTCTTCTTCTTCTTCTATCTCTAGTTAATCCCAAGCAATTCTTCTATCAACGTTATCGTCTCCGTTATTCCGTTCTATTCGGATAGGAAAGTCTAAAGCCCCTTTTCCCTTCGCCCTTGCCCTTCTATCGTTCAACGTAGTTCTCTTCTCGTAACTGTGGTCGACAGATAAATGCTTGGAATTAGTTCCACACTTATTGTCACTCTTACGATATATGCGTACTACACATACTACATATATGTTCCCTATTTAGTACTCTCGCCCTTAGCGAGGTACTAAAACGTTTTGTTCGTTTTTCCTTGATTTCTAATTGCAACTAACAATTGACGGATTTATCGTAAATGAATAGAAGAAAAATCAACACAAAAGTATGGATTAATTCAATCTTTTACTTTCAATCGTCAATAATACGAAATTTCTTATACCTAACCTAAAAAAAAGAAAAAAATAATAAACTTTTGTTTCAAGTATAGTCTTCTTATTTTCTATTGTTTTTTTTTTTTTCTTTTTATTTCTTCCCTACGTAAATAAGGTTCGTATTTTTGTTTATTACGTAATTTTGTTTATATGTAATCTGTAAAAAAAAGAATAAATTATTTCTAAATGAAGAAGAAAAAAATATAAACTTTCTTTTAGGTTATAATCCACTTATTTTCTATTTTTTGTTTTTACTTCCACCCTTCGCAAATACGATTCGTATTTGTTTTTACATGTAACTTATAAATAAAACACCAATATTTTGTCAAAGGTATAAATAATAATTATTTAATATTAATAAATATTTTTTATCCAGGTAATTAAAAACAAAAAAAAACATTTCTTGTGGATAATCGTTTTTTATGGTTAGGTTTAGGTTAGTTCTAAACGAATTTAACCACGTTACGGTAGATCCATTAATTCATATTCATTCAAAAAAAAAAAAAATAAATAAATAAAACAAAAAAGAATATACCACCAAATTAGAAAAAAAAAAATTTCTATTGTACCCATGGATGACGATGCAAAAATTCAACCATACGTGGGAATAAAAAGATTAAGGAAAGGAACAAAGGTTACGGCGTAGGTTTTACTTAAAAAAAAAAAAAACAATAAAGAACAAAAAAAGGGCCAAAGAGTCGATATAAAGGGAACAAGAAAAAGAAGAAGAAAGTATGTAGGAAGGAAAATAAGAAGAAGAAAAATAGGAAAAAAGGGCAGGCTGGAAAATACGCGAAGGGTAGCGACTTACCGGACCACCACCACCACCACCAACACCGCGAACGAGGGTTCGGTTTTGGTGTTTAGGACCCCGTAGCAGCCTGTTTTTTTCATCCTCCAGGAAAATGTATGAATCGTGTAGTAGAAGCTTTTGCGAGTGTGCGGCTAATGGCTGCGGATAACTTCTTTGTCTCTCTCTCTCTCTCTCTTTCTCTTTCTCTTTCTCACATATATACATACACATACTAGGACTTTGTCCCTAAATCTAACCCCCCCGCCCATCTTTTGTATAGAACCGACACGCAAGAACGAACACATCACATACGTTTTTTCCTCACTTACACTCTTACACTTTTACTCTTCAGATTCGTGTAAATCTCAAGCTTTTTATCAATGTGGGTCGTTTACGCAAGTTTTGCACACACCTGTACACTCCCTTGGTATCCAGGAATCGTCATAGTATAGAGAAAAAGTGACTGACTGAATCAATGTATTTATATATATATATATACCTATATGTGTGTGGAAAAAGAGAAAGAGATAGAGATAGGTGTGTGCGACGGTTCTCGCACTCGTACGTTTCCTAACAGAAATCTCATTTCATGCCAGAAGCCCGAAAAAGGGATTAACGGCGGCCATTTTCCGCGAAGCCGGTTTTAACTTTCTCGATGGACCGCCTATTAAACCGATTACCCACGGCCAAGCAGCCCTGAAAAGGGACTCGTTGCTGCCGGTGTTGCTGCTGCTGTTGCTGCTGCTGCTGCTGCTGCTGATGCTGGTAGTAGTGGTAGTGGTGGTAGTGGTGGTTGCCGACGGCTGCTTCCGCCAACCAACCAACCAACCAACCAACCAACCAACCACCCACCCAACTCACGGAAAAACCCTTACTCTCTTTACGTGTGTGCGAGATAGTGAGATAAAGACAGAGAACTAAAATCAGTGCGAAAAAGAGACTACGTGTGTGTGTGTGTGTTAGAGTGAGTGAGAGAGAAAATGCAACGAATCGGGGCCAAAAGCGTGGACTTTATGAACCCCGTAGCCCAGTCCAAAAGGCCAGAAAACCAGTATACTCTTTATGCACCTCTCGTTCGGTTCTCTCGATTTTTTACGAATCCTCGAAACCCTCTTTTTTTCCCCGCCAACCCCTTCCCCCTCTTTCGTGAGTCTCATACTACCCTTCGTACCACCATCCGCCACGATTTCATACCCCCTCGAAACGTTTTTTTCACGGGGACTTTAACCTTTTTCGATGCTAACACTGTGTTTTTTTTTATTTTTATTTTTATTTTTTTTTTTTTTGACAGGGGTAGAGTCGTTTTTCTTTTTTTTTCTTTTTCAACCTTTCAAACTTGATACTGCAAACGATATCCTTTTCGATGAAGGAAACCGATTTTTTATTGCCATCGATCCTTTTTCTATCTCTCTCTTTTCTGGTTTTTTTATTTATTGTTCGAATTCTTTCATAACCCCCTTTCCCAAAACAAAAATATATGCAGGTTTGTTTAAATGATTGCTGAGGAAAGAAAAAATGTGTTGACCAATATCGAAGAATGAGACTCCTGAAAATATAAATAAAAATAAAAGAAGATACGAAGTAAACGCGAGAAAAGAGGGGTGGGGATAGATCAGGTGGGGAGGGGATAGACGAGTGAAGAAGGTTTCGTTGGAAGTAAAAGATAAATTTGATTTAAAACGTTGTGGGGTTTTAACTAAAGCCAGTTGTGAAGTTTAAGATTCGAAAAGTGGTTAGAATAATGAAACGATTATACCACAGTTCTGAGATTTCAATGAGAAATTCTCTTTAACGCTTAAAGAGACGTATAATATGATGATGATGATGATCACGATGATGATGATGATCAATTATTAAAAACACGTGGGGGTACGATGGTGTTTGTTCATTCTATTTCTTTCTCTTTTTCTCTTTCTGTGATCTTGCCGTTTATTTTCCGCGAAATACTCTCGCGAGAATCTTCATTTCTTTTTTATATATTTTTTTTTTTTCTTATACCACGAAACTCTCACGAAAATCTTTCGTTCAAAGTATAGTGTTAATAGTTGACCTTGTTATTAGAGTGTTATTTATTATACAGTTTTAAAAGAATTAGTTATTATAATAAATTTAATCCATATTTTGTTTATTTTTTAATAATAAATTTTTTTTTAATAAAATTTTAATAATTTTCTTAAATAAAAAATAAAATATAAATGTAAAAGAACTTGTTATTAATTATCTAATTATTATACAATGATTAATAAATTTTATATTATTATAATTATAATAAATTTAATCCTATCTTGTATTTTGGTTATTCTAAATTTAAAAAAATAAAATAAAAATATTAAATACCTTATAATTAACACTATAATTATTATACAATTATAAATAGATCAATAATTATAACAAATTTAATCCTATCTTGTTCCTTTCTTATTTTAAGGTTAAAAAAAAAATAAAATAAAAATATAACATTCGATTTCTTTGATTTACTCGTTTATTCTTTTTACAAATGTAACAATGTCAATAATTATTTTAATTCGTTAAATGAAAAACAAAGAGAAGAAGGGATTGAAATAGAAAGAGAAAGATAAAGATACATAGATAGATAGATAGATAGTAACCTGTTAAATGTTAACATGCCTATACAAAATCAAGGTCGTCTATACTGCAAGCCATGCAACAAACGATCCTACTCTCTCTCTCTCTCTCTCTCTCTCTCTCTCTCTCTCTCTCTCTTTCTCTCTCACTCACTCACATTCTCTCATTCTTCCCCTTTCGATATGCTGGTGCAGGCAACGAACCGTTACACGATTCGTACGTTTGGCACGTAAACATAAGAGCTTCAACATTTGCGATAGTTATCGTTGCCTGTTCGTGCATCGAATAAAACGAATTCGCGATTTTGCTGAATTATCGTTTGTATTACTGGCCCAAAAGGACCTAAATTTTACTATGTTGCATTCTCTTTCTCTTTCTTTCTCATACACTCACTCACACACTCACTCACTCACTCATTCTCATTGGATAAAGGACAAGCAAAAAAACCTGAAAAAAAAGCAGATTATATATTGTGATATACTAAATCTTTCGTTTTGGGTGAATTAATGAAAAAAAAAAAAAAAGAAAGAAAAACGATTATCATCGATCTGTATAATAAAAATACGATAAATTTCAAAATAACTGTAGAATTTCTAGAAACGTAGGTTAGTTGCAGTCCGATAGTCGGCCATTAAACGTTACCACTCGTAATGGCGGACTGGACGTCAAATTGAACGTATAATTAATTAATCGATTACATAACGAGTATAAACTGATTTTATAACGATTGATTTATTACTGAAAAAGAAACTACGTATATATAAGCGAAGTTTTGTATAGAAAAAAAAAAAAAAAGAAAAGAAAATGTATGAAGTTATTTATGTGACTTTTACTTATCGTATACTTTTGAATTTTTATTATTTAATCTTGTAAGTATACATTTTTGCAAGACTCGTTTATATTAATGAATGATAATAAATAAATAAATATATATATGTAGATGTAGATAAAAGTATTATAAAAAAAAAAAAAAATAAAAAATAAAAAAACAAAACAAAATGTAGTATAGAATTTTGTTCATTGGACAAAATGAATGAGATCGATATCCAGAGGTCTCTGGTTCGTACTCGTATTCCTACTTCGTATGATTCGAACCCGTAATTACTCGCATTGGTTATAAATTAAACCACGATTCTGCATATATTTATATCCCTTTCCTGTATATATTGCGAGTTTACTAGATTTTCCAGGGCTTACAGTTGAAATTTTGCCCGTTCCCGCGCGAATTTGTCGAACGTATAAATTCAATCGAAATTATTCAACGTTAATACATATACATATATATATACGATGAAAGACCGTATAAGAGAATAATACAATATTTAACAAATAATAACAATATTATATTCATTAATGAGATATTATAATACTGCAATGTTAAGTGTTGTTGTAGCAATTAGAAACAACAAATAAAAAAAGATAACCTATAAATTAAAACCCATTTGATTATTATGGACACATATATGAGATTTGGTCACAAATTTTTAGCTTGAATGCAAATAAGTTTGTCTATTAATTATTATTATAATTAAAAAAATAAATAAACTAGTGATATATATATATATATATATATATTAGTAATTTTTAACTTATTTTAGCTAACTATTATTTATTAATAATTAGTTAACTAGATGTATTAATAGTACTTACTTTATTATTACTTAATAGTAAGCATAATTAGTTAAATTAAATTAGAACATATTACTAATATTTAGTAACTTATATTAGTAATATATAGTTATTATATAATATAATATATATATAATATATAATAATAATAACCCTTTGCACTGGAGCGATGCTGATACGGCGCCCGACAGATTTAAGTGGCAACTCGAGTGGCGCTGATACGGCGCCCGACTGATTTGAAGTTTGCTTATTTACCATGTGTGATAAGATATTTCTTTTAAGATATACTTAAAGATAATACTTAAAGTCTCAAGTTGTTGTTTAGCGCAAACGAAAAAGGGCCTCGAGTGCAAAGGGATAATATAATAATAATAATAATAATAATTCCATCCCTACTAAAACACTTTATTTAAGAATATCCATCACTCAAAGAGTTAAAAACAATAAAACTTTCTAACTAACTTCAAAAGTTCCTACGTGTTTTTTTTTTTCTATAAATATTTCCAATGTATATTTTACAATAAAAACAATCCAATATGCAATTTTTAAAACAATTTCAAAAACACAATAAACCTACGAACTTTTGGTTCATACACACACGCAAATATCTGATTTACAAATAACAAATTTGATTACACGTGTTATATCAAAGATTGATCTAAAATAATATTCAATTAACGAATGAAAAAAAAAAAAAATATCTCATCTATTAKATTAAATCTTTCAAAGTAGTACGAATGAAAAGAAATGATAGATAGAGGTGTGAAAATAAAAGTAGTCGAGTGTTTCGTGCCATATGCGTAGTTCTAAACTTCAGCAATAACGGTAATTGCGTTATTAAGTGCGTTCTTAGATAGAAGGTAGAAAGGAAAGAAGGGTCGTCGAAATTTCGTTCGAATCGATTGCATTAAGGGTCAGCGAACGGAACGGATCCGCTTGACCCCTTGAAAAGAGAAGACTACTACTACTACTACTACTACTACTACTACAATTAATACAACTACTACTAAAAACTAGACTATGTTAACGAAAAGAATGAAAGTAGTAAGAATAAAAGAAAATAGTATGATAAAAGAAGATGGAAAGAAAAAAAGAAAAAGAAGTAGAAGAAGAAGAAGAAGAAGAACGCGTTATACGTCATTAGACCTCTCCCGTTAGGGAGGGGGAGGGTTTCGATGAACCCGTCAGTGGGAGTTAGGGAATCGCCAGATGGTCTTCCGCTGCCAAACAGCCAACGGTGCTCGCTCGGGGAATAAAATGCTTTCCAGGCTCTTGGCCCTTCTTTCTCTCGTCTTCTTCTTCTTCATCGTTCGCGATACTATGCTGTGCTATGAGAAAAAGAGAGATAGATATAGAGATAACTATATACTTATATATAGTAACGTAATGTGATAGAAAGAGATAGAGAAAATGATAAAGAAAGAAAGAGATAGAATACTACTTACCAATGGAATTTACCAAACGTAGAAGTTGTTTCCAAATGGTCACTATGGAACGTGGAAATGTTGGATAAATCCTGCGTTAACCGGAATGGGGCACACGCGGATATATCTCCTGTTAAGTCTTTAAGCGGTCTTCGGACATTTCGAATTAACGCGAGCAGGACGTTGAAACGCCCCCGTGGTTTTGCATAATCAGGTTTAGATTGAAGCGACGAAAACGACCATTCGAACGACATACATATATATCTGTATCTATCTACTATTATATATATATATATATATATACATATGTGGAGCGTTCCACGTCAAATCGACCTATTTCGAAATTTAAATAAAAATAAGAAATGAAAACACTCGAAACATAGGCTGTTATAAATGTGTATTTATATTTGCAAGTATTTCTCGAGTCGACGACAAAACGTAAACAGAAGATAACACAGATATAATATCCGAGTATTCGACACTCCTGAGGTCTCCTCTAACAAGGTTACGTAGTAACGTACCTCGTATTCATCTTCTATCTTTCAACAAGACAACATTAACGAAACTGAGGCATATTAAATTATTTAATAATTTTATTTCTAACGTTATCGTTTTGATTTTAATAGTTTAACAAGTTTTTCATTGCATAGAATGATTTAAAAACGGGTTTATTTTTTATGTTACTCTTTAATGAGTTTGTTGATACAATTACTGTTTTATTTAGACAACTTTAATGATTTTTAATTAATATTTTTACTAACATTACATACTTGGTATGTAATTTAGCAAGCAAATAGTTGCATACTTTGATAAATTTCACTAATATTTAATAACTTTTATTTTTAATTATGTCAATTCTCATAGATTATTAAATTATTTCTTTATATTTAACATTGAATATTTTATGAAAAATATTCAATGGTTTTAATATGTGCTCTGCCTTCAGAAATGATTTACAGGAAATATTGTAATATAATCTTTAGTATGTTTCAGATTTTTTATTTAATTTTATTTTATACATCGTCATCCTAAGGGTAGGATACCCATCCTGCAATTATCAATGAAGATTAAAAGTTAGTATATTTTCGTATCATACATTTCTATGATAATTTCAATGGGTTTTTATTACGACGATGACATTAATTGTTCTTTTTCTTTTTCTGTTTCAGAAGATCATTGCAATCGTGCGTGTAGGCAATGAAATACTCGTGTGTTGTATCGCGTTAAAATAAAATCGAAAAAAGTCGACAAGTAGATTCAGTGTTGATCGTCGCATGTTAGTTTCGTTTGCTCGGTTAAGAAACTCGCAAGTTTCTTTTATTCGATTTAAACGTGTG
>NW_015149030.1:515300-544154 GCF_001465965.1 Polistes dominula | reverse complement strand
CAGTCAATTCAGAATCAGTTTCTTTTTTTGTAATACTTATTTGATTTTTTATTTTATTTTTCTCAACTTATGGAATATAATTATAACGATTATTCGTATTACGATCAACATCTCGTGTCACGGTTAGATAATTATCTTGAACAATTTCTATCCAATCCTGGAAATACGGAATTGCAATTTCCCAGGAAACAATGTAGGTAGTAGGATGGTATTAGATAGGTTATATCGACCGCTGGTACACGCCTAAGCTCTAAACGTAACCAGGTACTACTAGATGATGTTTTGCGTATACCCAACTGTCACGAGAATATTACGTTCATTTGTAAATGAGTAAAATATAAACAGGAATGGAATGGAAAAAGGGCCTAATCAGGTCACATAATTTTATACAATAATAAATGAATTATCCAATAAAAATATCATAATTATCCTAACCAACAAAAAAAAAAACATGAAAAAAAAATTAATAAAAAATTCTAACAATTTCGATATACCAATCAATCGAAAAAATAAAAGAAAGAAAGAAAAGGTGGAGGGGGTAAAAAATAAAAAAAGAAAATGACACTAACCTAACAGATAATAGATAAATAGATTCCAATTAGATGATCTAAAATGATCGCCTAAAATGTGGACCAGAAAATGATGAAGGACTAAGGATGGAGGAGGAGGAGAAGGAGGAGGAGGAGGGTAACAGAAGCAAAAGCAACGCTTTGGCCAACCAACCAACCAACCAACCAACCGGCCGACCGATAGGTTGGTTCATGGAGGTAGAGATTGAAACAAATGCGAAACGCCAGAATGGGTAGGATGGGGGTTGGGGTGGTATAGTATAGGTGGGTGGTGGTAGGTTGGGATTCGTTCGATCACGCACTAGATCCTCTTGACGACACGATCTCGAATCCACGGTTATACCAGTGGGATTAGATGGCCTGGCGTAGGTGGGGTAGGGTGAGGGGGATAGGGGGGGGGGAGAGTATCGACCGTTCGTAACACGCGAAACAGAAACGTCCGGCATGTAACCGTATACCTAGTCCCCCGTATTGATCTATACGTCAATGCGTGTAATTTCGAGGCGTGCCCGTTGACGGAATCGGCAGGATAGAGGCATAGGAGTAGTAGTTGAAGGGAAACGCGGCTAGATAGAAGAGGCATCATCTAGTAGTCTACCTAGTCTATCCTGGTAGACCTGGTTCTAGTTATCGATAGGAGGACAACAACAACAACAACAACAACAACAGTAACAGTAACAACAGTAACAGTAGCAACAAGACAACAACGGGTACAACAACGTTCCTACACAACGGGACCTAGCTTGAACGATAGTAGTAGGCTAGGAATAGGAATAGGATAGGAAATAAAGGGGGTCCAGAGGTAGTGGATAGGGGGGGTGAGGAGACTGGGGTGAGGGAAATGATAGAAGTGGTGGTTGGAGGTAAAGGCAAGGGCAACTCACTCACTATCGTAACGTGGATGTCGCTTGGATCGTACGCGATGTTGTATACGCACGGCTGACGGGCTTTCCTAGGGGTTTGTGGAAGAGAGGAGGAGGAGGAGGAGGAGGAGGTGGTGGTGGAGAGGGACTCCTAGTTTCCCCGGGAGCCGCGGGACTATAGAGCCTTCCCGGATGGATACAGAGGCCAGGATTAGCGGTGATTGGTCCGGCCTCGTCGTGATTAGAGATGTTATCAGCCCGGTTACGGTGTTCAGCGTCCCGTTTCGCTCTGATCTGTTTGCTGCTTCTCTTCCAATACTCGTCCTGCCACCCGTTCACATACTCTAAGAGTATCTATCATGCTCTCATTCTCTTTCTATTTCTATTTCTATTTCTCTTTCTCTTTCCCTTTCTCTTTAGTTTCTGCTTATAATCGTGTTTTAGTCCTAACATTTATATCAGGGTTTTATTTGTAAGGATATTTTATCTAATTGTTTGGTTTTTTTTTTTTTTGGATTAATTGGGGCTTAAGTTTATTTTAGGTTCGTGGGTTTTTTTTTTAATTAATATTTTAGTTGCATATAAAATTGTTTTATTGAGTTAGAAATACTGTTATTTATCTGAAATAATAGAATAAACTCACGAACTTTTGGTTCATATTAATTTATAATATTTAATCAAATTTATAATTTCACTCAATGCATTTTATTTGTTATACAATATTATATAATTTGTTAACGTATTATATTTGTTACTAATTTAAATTTCAAATAATAGACGAATTTTACGAGGTTTAATCAATAGTTGCAATTTTTTATATGTATATAAATATTATTAATATTATAATATAATAATAAAAATAATTATATATATATATTTATAATATTTTAACAAAAAGTAGTATTATATAATTGTTTAAAAAAAAAAATATGAATTCGAAACTATTGCAAGTGAAAAGATTTTGTCAAAAGTAGAATTATAAAGAATTTGTTTAATAAAAAAAAGAAAGTTAGTTGAGTTAATAAACGTAGCCAACAACGAATATCCGATGTTAAGCATTCGTCATCGGTGCGACGTTTGTAAGGCGTCGTTTCGCGTCCCGACGCTCATTAGCGTCTGACGGGAGGCACGCGTTCTCTCTTCTTCATCTTTCATCCTACACTCCTCTTACGACGGATATGTTTCAGAAACAGTAAGTGTATCTATCTATATATGTATGTATGTATATATGTGTTAGAAAGAGAGACAGGACCCCTTAAGGTCGAGTCATAAATATAACTTACGGGCGAGTACCTATGAAAAATTTGTCGCGGCTTAAACCCAGCCAGACAGATTGCCCGACACGATGCGTGTGGCTACCACGTATGCTCTTAATTTCGTTTCCTCGTTTCTAAATTAGTGACGGTGTAATGCTTGTGTTCTCTCCATACCCCCTTCTCGTTTCACTCTCTTTCCTTTTAGGAAGAAACACCATGAAAAAAAGGAAAGAATAAAAACATAACCTCACTTTTCAATTGAGAGATAAAATCCCCCTCAACTCTTTTTCTTTTGGTATATGATTTATTTTGTTCTTTATTCTTCTGTTTGTGATTTTGTTTTATAGATTTGTTTAAATAAAAACACATTTTTGTATTTGCATTTGAAATCGATTAATAATAGATCTTTTAATTGGTGAATTTAAGTGAGTTATAATGGCGATGAATATACGTGTAGAATGTTACAGGGTAAATGAGATTATTATGAATTTAATTTACAAAGTTAATATTGTCGTAAGTTGTCATTTTTAATTAATAATTATTCTTATTATATAATTTAACAATTGCCACACACAAAAAATATTTTAATAATTGTACTTACGTAAAAAAACAAATACTCAAATTTTTCTTTTATAAAATACATAATAGTTTTATTGACAATATAAAAGGAATCATATAACAAATTTGTATTTATTATTGTATAATAAATAATCAATTTGTTATTAACAAATTTGTATTTATTACTGTAAAATAAATAATTATTTTGTTACTGCACGTTTTAACATATCGAAATAAAATTTTCAAAATAAATTAAATCCTAATTTTCATTTATTGGTGTAGCCACTGTATGTTCAGAAAAAAAAAAATAGAATCAAATAGAAAAAAATTAATTTACATCATTATCATGTTACACGTTCGATAAAACACATTTCGTGTATCCCATAATAATCATATAAATAAAACACGCGTATATAAAATAACAATAAAAAAAAATACAAATATTCCTATAAATTAGTTATACGTAATAAAATGTAGAGTCACGTTTTCCTTTAATATATACATACATATATATATATACATATATACGATTAGAACGACGTTCGTTGTTCTTTTGGAAGGTATAAAAAAAAAAAAAACCATAAAAAATAAAATAAGAAAATATCTAACACACATCAGTGACTTTGGGAAATCAATATGAAACTGGTTGGCGCTAAAACGTAGAACAAACAGTCGCGCCTAGGGTGTCGAGAACAAAAATTTACTACCGTTCTCCACTTTCTCATGAGGGTGGTGGTGGGGGGTGGGGTTTATGCGTTAAATAATTTTCTTTCTCTTTTTCTATCACCTTCTATATTGGTCTATCTGTCTCTATATTTTCACGGATCGTTAGATTATTATACGAGTTTATGGCGAGACACGGATCGATGGATGGATGGATGGATGGATGGACAAACGGACGGATGGATGGTTGAACATATATCGGAAGGGTCGACGGCGCCGTCGTCTCGACTCCCAATTAGCAGCTTATCGCTTATTGGTTTTCGATATTTGTTTTCCTTTCCTACGACCTCGTCAAGAGAGAGAGAGAGAGAGAGAGAGAATACATCCACGTCTAACGGAATAACTCGTCTAAATAGTTTTTTTCTTTTTTTCTTACTTCTAACCAATATCCTAGACGATATTCTTTATTTTCTTTTCAATCATCTATAATTTGTGAAAGTTTTGGTTATCATTCATTATGTGAAATTTCTTTAAAAAAAAAATATTTAAAAGATTCAAAAATTTGAAGTAAGGAAAGTAGGGTTCACAATGTAGATAAATTTCTTACCAATGATAACATGATTTATGAAATAATAGTTGAAAGATATATAGGTTAGGATTGATATGATGAAAAAGTAAACTGAATGTTTCTTAAAAAACATTCAAAAGATTCAAAAGATTCAAAAATTGTAACCTACAAAAACTGGATTCACACAATGTAGCTAAATTTCTATGATTTATGAAATAATAGTTGAAAGATATAGGTTAGGATTGATATGATTAAAAAGTAAACGGAATGTTTCCTTAAAAACATTTGAAATGTTCAAACATTTGAATGAACAAAAACTGGGTTCACAATGTTGATAAATTTCTTACCAATGGTATCATGATTTATGAAATAATAGTTGAAAAATATAGGTTAGGATTAATATGCTAGAAAAGTAAACTGAATATTTCTTAAAAAGACATTGTGGAAAGATTTACAAATTTTAACCAACAATAACTGGGTTCACAATGTAGATAATTTCCTTACCAATGATAACCTGATTTACGAAACAATAGTTGAAGGATATAGGTTAGGATGAAAATGGTGGAAAATTAAATGTTTCTTCAAAAATATTGGAAAGATTTAAAAATTTTAATTAACAAAAATGAGGTTCACAATGTAGATAAATTTCTAACCAATAATAACATGATTTATGAAATAATAGTTCAAAGATGTAGGTTAAGATGATTATGCTGGAAAAATAAACTGCATGTTTCTTAAAAAATATTCGAAATATTCAAAAATTTCATTAACAAAAACTGGGTTCACAATGTAGATAAATTTCTAACCAATGATAACACGATCTATGAAATAATAGTTGATGGATATAGGTTAGGATTGATATAACGAAAAAGTAAAAGGAAAAAACAAATATTTAACCAACAAAAACGAGGCTCACAATGTTGATAAATTTTTTATCCACGATGCAACATGATGTACAAAATAATAGTTAAATAATATAGGTTAGGATAGATATACTGACAAAGTAAATGTTTCTGAAAAAAAACATTTGAAACATTGAAAAATTTTAAACCAACAAAAACTGAATTCACAATGTTGATAAATTTCTTACCAATAAACACATGATTTACAAAATAATATAGTTCAAAGATATATGATAGGATGAATATGGTGGAAAAGTAAAAGCAAAAAAGAAAGAAAAGAAATGAAGAAATCGATCTCATAGTTTGTATCACGTTAAGGGGTTGCAAAGAGAAAACACACACAGAGAAAGGGAAAGATGGAAGAGTGGAAAAGAGGACGAGAGTTTTGGTGTTCGTCTATTTTCCTTTTCTTTTCTCCCTTTTTGTATTTTTCCCCACGTACCACGACTCGTCAGAGTGTGAGAAAGAGAAAAAAGGGTACTAGTTGGGGGGGGGGGGGTAGGCTAATATATATCAGCATGTAAAACAAAAGCCCTCGGACAAACAGCCGTGCTCTTCTGGATGGTGGTGATGCGTCTACCTCAAGCTCAAGGTGAAAGAGAAAGATAAAAAGAATGGATAAAAGAAAAAGATAGAAAAAGAGAAAGAGAAGGAAGAAGAAGAAAGAGGAGGAGGAGGAGGAGGAGAAGGGAAATAAAAATAGAAAGGCAAGAGGGAAGATGGAGTGGAATGAAGGGTGTGAGGTGGGGTTAGGTGAGGGGGAGTTAGATAGGTCGAATTGGTGGGGGTTTAGGAGAAGGGAAAAAGAGAAAGAGAGGGTTGCCAGAGTGAGATATATGGGGAGGCTTTTAGTTTCGTTAATGGGTATCTCGCAGACCGATAAGTGCCGAGATCTGTCTACCTCTGGTTGCTTTACACCTTTCTCGGTTCCATGAACGGCACGATATGCCGCCGGTTCTGGTCGTCGGCTGGTTGCAACCACGATGCTAGGATAAAAGGTAGAGAAGATAGGCTACCTAGGTTGGCTAGTTGGTTGGTTGGTTGGATTGTTGGATAGCTAGCTAGCTAGCTGTTTGGTTGTTTGGGATGAGAATCTCAGTCGCGAAATGGCCAACCGTGCTGCGATCTTCAACGACTAGAACTATTTTTCTTTACCACCTACACGTACACACCACCATCACTGAGATTTTACATCACGAATAAAGATTCATTTGCATAGATTTACAAATTTAAATTTAAATTGCTTATCCATTTATTATCTTGCCTGATTTTTTTCTTTTTCTTTATTTGTATTTTGCCTTTCATTTAAAATCGTTTTTGTTCGATCATTTTTGTATACCATTATTGTTATTATTATTATTATTATTTTTATTGTTTGAAAGGTTTACTACCCCATTCTCGTAGTAGAATCGTTCTTAATCGTTCCTGTCACTCATCCTGGCTACTCGTCGCAATAAAGCTCCATTATTCGACCCAATGGCCGAACACGAGTTCCCCAAACGAGCGAGCGGACCCTCCAAAACGCAAGACACTCGATCGACGTCATTCACTTTTCCTCGAACAAGCCTAATCGAGTGCCTTTACGTTATCACGGAAAGAAAAAAAAAAATAAAATAAAATAAAAACTATTTCCTACCCCCTAGAGAAAGAATTAATAAAATCAATATAACGATGTTAAGTTCCTTTTTATACTAAATGACCAAAAAAAAAATAATTAAATACGTGACAATCTTGTTGATAAAAATTAATTATTTGGAATGCTAAATAATATCAATTTTTAATTAAAAAAAAAAAGAAGAAATTACCAATTTAGAGAGTTTATCAGTTATTTTATACACACATTATTTTAAATTAAATAAATTCAATATTAAATATAAATAAATATTATTATTAATAAATATAAATTCGTAAGATAATATTTATTATTTCAATGTTATCTATATTAAGTTGGTAAGTAAATGATTGCGAATTTTGTCGATAAGTGGCTTTTTAAAATCACCAATGACACAATTGCCAACCCAACAAAATTCATTTAGTATTCAAATATTAATCCTAATATAATCTTTTTGTTGTTCAAATGTTAATCTAACAAATAAGAGATATATAATTTAGAACACTTTGATAATTATGACAACAAATATCATTTAATCATTGTCTTCCAAATTATCGAAAAGAATCGAAATAATTATTTCCTAAACACACATCCCTACAAATACACAAACACACAGACACGGACACACAAACGAATGGTTAACAATCTATTTTAAAATAGATGAATACCAGAGAATTCTCCTAATGCGTTCTCATAGAGAATATCAAAGGGTCGATTGTCGTTATGCAAAGAGGAGCCCAAAGTTGGTTTTGTCTCGCAAACGATGAAAGCTTCGTTCCTATCATCTATCCACGTGTATAAGTGTATGTTTGGTAAATGGTATCTATATTTGTGTATGTATATATGTGTGTANATCATCTATCCACGTGTATAAGTGTATGTTTGGTAAATGGTATCTATATTTGTGTATGTATATATGTGTGTATGTATATATATATATATATATATATATATATATTTGTGTATGTATATATGTGTGTATGTATATATATATATATATATATATGTATTAGATAAATACAAATATAACACAACCAACGTGTATATGTACATGTATTTATATATAGTACATGTAAATCTATATGTTTGTGTATGTATATATGTGTGTATGTATATATATATATATATATATATGTATCCTACTACGTGGTAGCACAAGCAGCGCGCGTACGAGACGAATCAAACGCAATCAGGCAAGTCGGGCGGTATCGAATAACGTCAACAATTGGCAATCTAATCAGAATCGACTACTACAATTTGACGGTACCGATTGATCGCGCTCTCGCACTCCCAGCTATCGTTTACAAAGCTTGCAACCGCGTGCTTTGCCAGTGGTTCCTCTCACCACTCTCTCTCTCTCTCTCTTTCTCTCTCTCTCTCTCTCTGTACATCTATTTCTATCTCTATCTAACTCTCCTATACCTTCCCATGTTTCTACGTTAAGTCCCTACATTGTACGTACTCGCATACTCACATATACATACCTATCACACACGTAGGCAGATATCACGTACAAGTATATCAAAGTTAGAATTTGATAATAAATTCAAAGGTTATGGGATTGTACCTTTCCGTTTCGTTCCGTTGGAATGATTCTATTTTTGTTAATTATTATTTTTTTTCTTAATTGATTTATCTGTTATTTTGATTATTATTATTACTTTTTTAATTTTATTATCTTTTTTACATAAAAATTCGGAGTCACCAATGTTTGTTCACGAATAATTTCAAAACTACTCAACCAATCTTGATGAATTTTTGTTTGATTTTATGTGATTTGTTTCAATTTAGAATATAGGATAGTTTTTATCGCGATTAATTTTATTTTTTATTATTAATTTAAGGATTTATTATTTAAAGATTATAGAGATCTTTAGGTATTGTATGTTTTCACTAGATGGCGTTGTATTACAATTCAATATAATTTACATACGACCTAACCTTACTTTTTCTATTTTTTGGTGTATTATTTTATTTATTGTTATAATTTACTAAATAGTTTAGAATTATATTAAATTAACATTTAATATAACAAAGCATCCTAGTATATATATATATATATATATATATATNTATATATATATATATATATATATATATATATTAGGTATTTTAATTTGTGTTGTAATAAAAAGAGAAGTACTGAATGCATCTAATTTATTTTGAAACAGATTTTCACCAACAAAATCCACATATACATATAATTTAATTAAATAAATATTAAATAAATAAAATATTGGAATAGAAAAGATGATGAATAACAAAAAGGAATAATGGGTGTTAAATTTTTGACAAGTTTGAATTTGTGTTATAATAAAAAGAAAATTATTGAATGCATCTAATTTATTTGGAATCAGATTTTCATCAACAAAATTCATATATGTATAATTATGAATAAATAAATATTAAATAAATGAAATATTGCAATAGAAGATAAAGAAATTGAAAGATGAATAAAAGATGTTAGAGATTTTCGAGAAGTTTTAATAGGTTAGATAAAATGATGCGGCGAGTTGGTTGGAAAACGCTCTTTTGGTATTGTCGGAACATCAACGTTCTCGAAAATGCAAGCTTGCCCACGTTAACGGGCAAGCTCGTAGACTCGGACAAACGGATTTTGTGCCCCCGTAGCAACGTGAGCGTTTGCATGTTCCACGTGCTAACAATTCGGTCGCGGTTACGATGCTATTTAACTGCTTCACCGCTCTGATTACTCCCCCGTGCACCCTGGGTAGGCAGGCACCGCCCGAATCGGGATTTAACGCGATGATCAGTCCTCGAAATGATCGTTCGCGCGCATCGATCTCAAAACCAACCACTGTTATACAGGGATTCGGGATAACCGACGCGTTTGTCCTTTGGTGAACACACTTCCCAAGCTCTTGTTTCTATCTCTATTTATCTCATTCTCTTTCTCTCATTCTATCTCACGCAACATACATACATTCACACACGTACACACAGAYTCTTTCTCTTTCATTTTTCTTATTTTTATGTTAATTATTGAACGTATTAATCTCATCGTTGGATTATTTTATTATTTTTTTTTTGTTTTTTTTAGGAATAATATTATTCATCGTGAATTATTAATCTTTTTGTGTGTATATTTTTTTGTTTATGTAATACATGAGTGGTCTGAAAAGTTTTGAACCTGATGTGGAAACAATTTTGGTTTTTTTTTTTTTCGTAGCATTTATTGCATTATTTTATTTTTTAGATATAATATTATTCCTGAGATTAATTAACCTATTTTAAATTGTATATTACTAGATAAGATATAGTTAATTAAAAAATAAATTTATTTTTTTAGATATTTGTTTAATTTTTGAATATACTTGAATGATGTAGTGTACCATACCATGATACGAATATAAATTAGTTTATAGAATTTAAATAGATTAATAATTATTTTAAATAAAATTAATATTTTAAAAATTAAAATATATTTAAAATGAATTTCGAAATTTGTATTAAATATCAATTAAATAATATTAATTATTTTTTAAATAATCAAATAACAAGAAATAACATATTAAAATAATATTAGATTGAGTTGAATTAATTTTGGGGGAATTTTATAATTTATATTTTATATTTTATATACATTTATATATATATATATATATATATAAATTTGTATTAAATATAAATATAAATTAAATAATATTAATCATTTGTTAAATAATTAAATAACAAAAAAATATAATGTATTAAATAATATTGTATTGAAATTAATTATTATCGGGGGGATTTAAATTTTATATTTTTATATTTTTATTTTTTTTTTGGAAGGACGAATTAATAACAGAAGTTTCTTTAACTAAGCACT
This sequence comes from Polistes dominula, assembly GCF_001465965.1. The sequence continues at coordinate 533,334 of NW_015149030.1, read as the reverse complement.
CACGATTCTTTTGTAATCGTTGGAAAGGATTTATTCTCAGGTGGCACGAAACGAAGGTTCTTTTCTACCACCACCACCCCCTCATGGCATGAACACGTCCGAGTAAAGAAATAGAAGGAGATCGCGAAGCGTAGAGAAGCGGCAATAAAGGCAAGTGTGTTTGTTTAGGCCCTTCACTTCGTTCACTCTTTTACTACTACTACTACTACTACTACTACTATTACTATTACTACTACTAGTATTACTATTCCACACCTCTATATCTGCCTTTTGCTATCCACCTTCTCAAACTGCCACCGTCCTCTGCCAACTTTTCTCTACTTGTTAGACCCCTCACCCTCCCCCTTTATCCCCCCTCTTCACCCTTTCTATTTGCCACCTTCCACGTGTGAAAATGAATGGATACTTCGGGGGTTAGGGGTTAGGGGTAAGGGGTTGGGTGACAAAATTTATTACACTATGAGAAAACCTTTTTTGTGTATCGATTTAAATCAATTAAATATTCTCACTTCTTGTATTTTAAGTTGACAATATATGTTTGTATTTTAATTTTGTTTTTTTTTTTTTTTTTTATTTAGAATGATGTGCAAAATAAAACTTGTATTTAATATTGAATATTAATTATGTTAAAATTTGAAACGATTAAAATTTGTGATTAGTTAAATTAATTTTTATTTTTTAACATAAGTTTGACTACTTATGAATTTATTTATGAATAATTTTTAATTATTTATTATACGTATTTTAAATTTATTTTATGAGTAATAATTATTATAATAATTATATATTAATAATATAAAAATTAAATAATAATACTTATGTAAATTTATGAAGAAATAATTTTTAATTATTTAATACATGTATTTCAAATTTATTTTATGAGTAATAATTGTTATAATAATTAGTAATATTAATAATATAATATATAATTATTAATAATATACTTAATAATAAACACGTTGCTAATTAATACAATATATTAAATTAATAATCATAAATAAATATTAATTATTTCAATTAGGAATAATAATAATAAAAAATACAAAACATATTGATATTAAATTTCCTCGGTCATTGGTCCTCGTCAGGGTTGCGTGCGGGTTGCGTCAGGGTTTAGGTCATAAAAAAAAATAATAAAAATAATAATAATAATAATAATAATAATAATGTATAAACATTTGCAAATATATAATATATTCATAAGATAAAATTAATTTTGAATTTGATTTGAAGATACGAATGGAACGAGTGTAAAAAATTACAAAGTTAAATTTTGTAGTTTCCGTCTATATCGAGGAAGTCGAAGGCCCTCATTGATGGTTTGGGGTGGATTGGGGAAGTAGAGGGAGTGAGACGGGATTAGTGAGAACCAGCTGACGTCATTTCCGTGACGAGTTCACGCATAACTGGCCGTGACGTGATTTGCTTATTGGCTCGCGTGTTATAAATGAGGATTCGGTGAAAAGCGCGAAGACCACGGCGAATTTGTAGGCCGAAGGTCTTCCTTTCGTTTTTTTTTTTTCTTTTCCTTTTTATTTTATTTTTTNTTTTTTTTTTTTTTTTCACTACCCTTCCAACAAATTCCCACATCGAGAAAGACGGATGAAACATTTCGTTGTTGTCGTCATCGTTGTTGGTAATCGTTGAAAAACTTATCGAGGGAATTGATCCGAGAAAAAGGTTCCAATCCAGGGAATTCCATCTTCGTTCATTGAAGTCAACTATCCAAGCGTTGCACAATTTAAACAAAAAACAAAATAAAAAATAATAATAATAATAATAATAAATAAATAAAATGTCTCAAATGTAAGCACTTAATCTCGTTTATAAAGAACATTCAATTATGTCTAAAGAAATTGTTTAAAATAGAATCAGATAAATTATTTTTAATAGATTATTATATAATTATAAAAATATAATTATATAAATAAAGTAAATTATATTATTATTAATTAATTGTAACATTAATATTTATATTATTATAAATTATTATAATTAATAATCATCATTTTAATATATTACAATTATTTTTAGATAAAATTAATTTAATTATATTATTTTTATAATTTTTTTTTGTAATTTTTAATTTATATTATTTTATTAATATTATATTTAATTTTTATATAAATTAAAAATATTAAAATTATTATAATTTATAATAACACAAATATATATAAATTATGTATGTATATATATATATATATATACACCTAAATTACATTAATTTTTGTAAATATTTATTACTAACTTTGAAATACACCTAAACTACATTTATATTTATTTAATTTCGAATATATGATAATTAAATGTAAATTAATTTTACATTTATAATAAAATTATCATATATTTAATAAAACAAACTATACTATATATATATATATATATATATAAATTATATTTGTTTATAATTTTTGTATAATATTATTTTGGAAATGATTTAAGAAATGAAATAGTATTCATAATTGTAAATGAAATATAAGCGTGAACATTTTGTTCACTTAATAATATAAAGAAGTTTCCACAATGGTTATTACACGAAATGGTTTCGGTTGTTGGATTCTAGCAATGTGGTGACTCATTGTAAGTTATATAGTACCATCAAACCATTCAATAATTTCGTATAGTGTAAAAACGTTCGAGACGTATCGATTTACGTTGCAGGTTACTTTTCTAAGGTTTTTATTATTATTCTTTTTTTTTTCTTCTCTTTCTCTTTCTCTCTCTCTCTCTCTCTCTCTCTCTCCCTCTCTCTCTCTCTTTCTCCTAAAAAGTGGCAACAAAATCTTTCTACTACTCTACTTCACGTTGCTTCCTTTTCCATTCGTGAAAGTATTCTTCTCTCTTCTCTTTTTCTTGTTTTTTTTTTTTTAATTTTATTTTTCTTACCAAACGTTTATCGTTTTCGTTTCTATTTCCTTTCGATATTACCTCACCTACTTATCTATATATATATTGTTTTTATTATTATTCTTCTCATATACACTTCGGGGGTTTAAAAAGAGCTTTTGCTTAAAGCTTTGCCAATCGTAGGTACCTATACTCGAATGAAAATGTGATACCAACCAAATCGGAAATAATACTTGAAACTTTAGTTAATAGAATCGATATATAATTTATCGTTTTTCTCTCCATCTCTCTCTCTCTATCTTTTACAAAATTGCCAATTAATATCAATGACTCTTGGAAGTAATTAAAAAAAAATAAAAAATAAAACGAAAAAACGAAAAAACAACTACCATATAGAAATGTTTGTCCTTCAAAGTGTTCTTTTTCAAATATCACTTTATACGAAATACGTTTGATCACACTCGTTGTAATAATTAATTTAATTGTTTTGTTAGATCAATCAAAGTGTTAATAATCCTTATTATTATTATTAATATTATTATTATAAATAAAAAAAATATTCAACAATGTTTTAACATATATATACAATATTAATTAATTATATAATATTAATTATATAATTAATTAAATAATATATAATCTTAATATATATAAATTGCGTATCACGTTGTTTGTCCGCAATGGACTCCTAAACTACTGAACCGATTTTAATCAAATTTTACACACTGTGTGCAGTTTCATGCAACTTGAAAGATAGGATAGTTTATATCTCAATTTATAATCGCAATATTATTTTATTGCGAATTATTTGTTAATTAACAAGGAGTCATGATTATCTCTGTTAGTTCGATAAGATTCTAACAGACGGCGGTATAAGGTAATTCGTTGACTTAAAGACGTGTGTATCGGACTGATTGTGAGCCACAGCAAAGCGTGGCGGGGCACCCCTAGTAATATATATATATGTGACGTCAATATAGAATAATATGCATGTATATAAAAAAATAAATATCACACACGTGTTAATAAATAATTTAAATAGTAAAATAAATATTTCATAATAAATTCTTTTATATAATACTGTTTTTATAAATAATTAAATACAAATAAATACGTTTAATCTCGTTAACGTGTAATAAATTAAATACGAAAAAAAGGATTGCCATAATTCGATGTTAAATCAAATAAAAAGTAGATTATTATCGAAACAGACATTTATCGATTTTAAAAAAAAAATTGTTTGGTAATACGATCATCCAATAATACATCATCATCTTTCTTTATGTTCCTTTTTCATATTATTTTTGTTGTTGTTGTGTTGTTGTTGTTGTATTTTCTATATATCAAGTTGAAATCGAAGCGTATTATTACTACATAATCGAAAGAACGAAGATCATCATCATTTCACAACTGAGAAACACCGAATCTCATTTTCCAGTGAGAGCCCTGACCCCCCTGCCCTCACCTCACCCCACCCAACCCCCGGATGATATAAGTCACGGTACGTTTTAGCATTCATTCCACCGATAGTTTATTCTTATATTTCTTGCTCCCGGAATTTGAACACCTCTATGGGGTCTTCTTCTTCTTCTTCTTCTTTTTCGTTTTCTTTTTCTTTTTTTTTTTGGGGTACACACCTCTCTCCTCTATGGGGTCTGAAATTTCTACATGAATCTTTCTCCTACTCTCTTCACCTTCCTCATTCATCGTAGGATGCCGCAGCACACTTATGTATCCGCGGGGCCCGTTCGATCATCGGAGAATATAAGATTTAATTTAGTAGAAATAACTCGTGTGTATGTGTGTGGTATGGAATAGAGGAAAGGGGTTTTGGAAGTCACTTCGCATAAAACAGTGATTCTCAAATAATATTTATATATTTCATTTAATAATTTCAAAAGATATTTGATAACTAACTAAGAAACATTTGGCAATTGTTTCATTAAAAATTCATTTTGTTTTGTTTGTTTTGTAACAAATACAATAACACGATTAGAAAATAATTACTAAAATAATTAGAAAATAATTTTAATGACAATAATAATTATTAATGTGATATACCTATATTGATAGTAAAATAATTAAACAATATTCATGTTAAATTGAAACCGAATAATATTCTCACGGATTAGTCATACTAATCGTTTATAGTCATTCGTAATCATTTGCTAGACCCCTTTTTTGAATATAGAAGATGAGTCTCTCTCTCTCTCTCTCTCTCTCTCTCTCTCTCTCTCAGCAATCATTCTATTAAAACCGATTACAACGAACGACCAACCAAAGTCGGATCCAGCTAATAAAAGTGAATAATAATACAACGTGGAGAATGAGATCGTTATCCTCTTCCATATACGCAAATGATAATTATTATCCATCCGTTCTGTAATATTGTTAAATAGAACACATACACATACATACATACATACATACGTATGTATATGAACCATTTATTTTGAAAATGATCTAACCATAAGTCCATTGAAAACAACATTTTTTTGTCATTATCGTTGACCATAATAAAATCTACAAATGGAAGTTTAGTTTCATAAAGAAAAAAAACATTTCGTTGAAAAAAAAAAAAATAAATTATTTAGTTAATTCAGTATAAAAAAATAAAATAAGTTTATATGTTAAAATTGTATAACATTGAAGAGAACCCCTGAGAATATAATACTCATATTATCAGTAGTATGCATCTTCGAGGACGTGTTTTCTTAGGGCCGCCGTTTAAAACCGCCAAAAGCGGAATCCAAAACCGACCTGAAAACACATCACAGGAAATATTACGATTAATGTGACGACCCCATAAAAAAAAAAAAGAAGAAAAAGAATAAGAAACTGCAACAGATTATTTCTTTTTTTTATATATTTATATATAAAAATTCAATATCACAATAGTTGGTTTTCAATGAAGTTCGAAATTATTGAACGGATCTTCATGAAATTTTTGTTATTTTGTGTGATTTTATTCAATTTAGAATATAAGGTGGGTTTCTAACGCGTTTATTTTGTATTTTTTATCGCTAATTTAAAGATTTAATTATTTATAGGTTATATAGGTCTGTAGGTACTGTAAGTTTGCTGTAATAGATGGTGCAGTATTACAATTCAATTATTTTGACATATTCACCTCCTATGTTTTTTCAGAGTTGCATTGACATAATTAACCTTTCATTTTATATTTTTTGGTGTATTATTATTTTATATTCTTTATTATAATTACTGTATTATTTTGCGTGTTTTATTTCAACTTTGTACATTGGATAGTTTTTATCGCGTTTATTTAGTATTTTTTATCGCTAATTTAAAAATTTAATTATGTAGAGGTTATCTAAATCTCTAAGTACTGTAATTTTTTTTAATAGATGGCGTTGTATCACAATTTAATTATTTCAGGTTTTTTTCAGAGTTAGATATGACATAATTATCCTTCCTTTTTATATTTTTCCTTGTATTATTATTTTATGTATTTTATTATAATTACTGTATTATTTTGTGTGTTGTTATTTATATTTTATGTATATATTATATATATTAAAAATTTTATTTTGTTTTATGCCTTATTTGAAGTCTGAATTACTAAATATTGATTTGACTGCATTAAATAGTTTAGAATTATATTAAATTGACGTTCAATAGATGGCGCTGTATTAAAGTTCAATTAATTTGATATATTCACGTCATACATATTTTTCAGAGTTCTATTGACATAACTAACCTTACTTTTTATATTTTTTGCTGTATTATTTTTTTATTCATTCCATTATAATTGAGATATTATTTTGTGTGTTGTTAGAATTTACTAAACAATTTAGAATTATATTAAATCATCATTTTATCAATACATGGCTCGAACATCCTAGTAGATATATATAATATATAATATGTTATATATATATATATATATGTTTGTATGTATATGTAATATATATTTAAAACTTTACAATGTTCCTTAACCAAAAGTAGGTGTTTAACGATCAGTATAAGTTTGAAAACGTGACCATTTGTTTATGAGACATCTATTGCCGTAGAGTAGTTTTCTTTACTACGAATGGACAGCAAAGTAAAAAAGAGAAAAAAGTTAGAAAGAGAAAGAGAAAGAGAGAGGGAGAGGGGAATGGGTCGATGAGACACCGATGGCAGACAGGAACTCATAAATCCCTCCGGTTCACGAATGTAATTCGACGTGACAAATGGCAGATATATCGATAGCACTAACCCGTCAACGGACTTTCAAATATATTACATGCCCGACTAAAGTCATCTTTCATTAAAATAGAACGATGAGAGAGAAAATAAATAAAAAAAAAACACGAACTTGTCTTTTATATGTATTCATACATATATATATGTTTTATATAGGTATGTGTATGTTTATATATGTATAGTAGGAACGTATGGGTACCCAAAGTATCCTTTTATTTCTTTCAAGATAAAACGTGTCTCGATATATGGTGATATATACCTAGAACACGATAGTTTTCCTTCAACGATAGACAAAACAGGAATTTTTATCGTTCGATCGGGTTCAGCACTTGTACGCGATCCTCCTCCTCCTCCTCCTTCTTCTTCTTCTTCATCTTCTTCTTCTTTTTTCCTCTTATGTTTTTTTTCTACTTCTTCTATTTCGTCTTTACTTCTCTTTCGCGCCTTTCTCAAAGTTAGACGACTTCTCTTTCGAAGAGTGGGGAGGAAGTTAAGGGGGTGAGTTTTACAATTAATTGCTACGTCACGCTGTGCCAGACTCGTAACACTTTGTTGCTGCTGTTGTTGTTGTTGTTGTTGTTGTTGTTATTGTTGCTACTTGTTAGTGTTGGAATGAATTTAACCATGTTGAGAAACAACAATCTTTCGGCACCAAAAACGAAAGCTAACCTAAAAGTATAAGAAATAAAGTAAATTGTCTTTGGAATAATTCGAAGATTGGAAATTTATCAAGGTAAAGAATGAAAAGATGAAATAAGATAGTTAGAAAGTTGAATAAGAGTAGTTAAATTGTGTAATAGTAGAGTAGTATTAGTATTAGTGGTTGAAGATCATGGTATACAGAGTTTTGACACGAATATGGGAGTCTTTTTTTCGCGATTTCGATCCGCTCGTTACATCGACCGAGTTGCTTGGATTATCCGTGACCAACACCTGGTGGAATTCGCCTTCTCCTTTTCAAGGACGCCGAACAACGGATATAAGCGTAGTCATCATCCTCCTCCTCCTCCTCCTCCTCTTCCCTGTCTCCCCATCCCCATTTCCTTTCTCTTTCTCTCACTCTTTCTTTCTTTTTCTTCCTTTTTTTTCTTTTTTTTTTATTCTTTCACTAAGTTTGCTTCTGTTTTCGTCTTGTTTTCTTACAACATTTGGAGAGTTAGTAGTAGTAGTAGTAGTAGTAGTAGTAGTTTCTTCTCATCGTGATATCCTCATGCAGTTAAAAGTCAGCACGAAAACCGATTGGACACACACCATAACCATCCCTCCCTCCCTCCCTCCTCCCTACAATTCGATTCTCGAATCGTTCGAATATTTCTTCTACTATCTTCGAAAACAGGTTGGTTCAAAGAATTGGAGCACACTCTTCTCTGGTGTTGTATTGTCAGAAAGAAATTAAATGGGTATTTAAAAATCGATCGCGAATGAATATGTCTACTTTCGTTCATTCTTTTTTTTTTTTTTTTTTTTTATCCCATAACCACCCCTTCTTTTTCTACAGGTTTGAAAGTCATTAAATTTTATTTCAATGATAATCGAGTTTTTTTTTTTAGCATACATTTTCTAATACTAGGAATATCGAATCTTTGAAATCGTCATTTTGTATCGTAGATTTAAAATATCTTTTTTATAATATATTTAATTGTAAATGTTTTATTTTATATATTTATTATTTAAATATAATTAATGTTTGATTGAAATTAATATAATTCGATGTTAAATGAACTGAAATGGAAAATAATTGTAAAAAGTAATATGTTATAAAAGAAATTAATATTTGTTGTTATTTTGATATAAATTTAATATTATTTTGAGGTTAGGTAATACTATCATTGAATTTATTTTATATTAATTTTTTCTTTTATTTAATATTTTATATTAAATATAATTAATGTTTAATGGAAAATAGTATAATTCGATAATAACCGTAACAAAATCACAAATAATTGTAAAAAGGGATTTGTTATAAAAGAAATAAATATTTTTTGTTATTTTAATAAAAATTTAATATCATTTTTATGTTAAATAATACTATTATTTAATATGTTTTATATTTATATTTATTTTATATTAATATTTCTTTTATTTAATATTTTTTATTAGATATAACCAAAGTTCGATATAAATTCGTATTATTTAATATTAAATTAATCAAAATAGCAAAATAATGTAATAAACAATATGTTATAAACATTTTTTACTTATTTTGATAAAAATTTAATATCATTTTACATTAAATAATGCAATCATTAAATATACGTTTACATTTCGTTTGATAATTTGATTATACACCTGATACACTTTAAAATTTAACCTACATTCCTATCATCTGATGTTAAAAACACAATTTATTATTAAAAAAAAAATGTTTGTTTTTTTTTTTATATAACCTTATCGAAAAAATAAAATAATATTATTCGAAGTATAAAAGATCATTTTAAGTGTTAACTGGTCGATATCAGGGAATGAACAAACGAATGAACGTTTGCCACACGCGTTTACCCTTAGGAAGTTGATTGTTCATTCAGTAGTACGTCAAGTACGAGAGATCGGATAATTCCAATAGTAATTGAAGAGGAACACGACCGTCGTTTCGTCCTCTCTTAAGTCCATTCGTTTGAGAATTAAGAGAAATCAATTGGAATAACTTGAAAATTTGATGCTCTTCAGAATCCCTAAGTGTTTCATCTTCTTTTTCGTTTACGTAATATCATTCTATTCGTTCTATCTATCCCATTAGTTGTTTCTTTTTTTCTGCTAAAAATAACCATTACGAAATTCCCTATGTCATAATTAAATCTATCTAATAGGATTTCTTTTTTATGACATCTTGATAATCCTCGTTCTAATTTATTACATATTTCGAAACAAAATATTCTCTATCTTAATTGGCAATATTTTTGTATAATTCAATGTATATACATATTAATATTTTTTTTTTTTTTTATGGTTTTATATCATAGCAATGTATATTGCGTTTGTATTAGATATATTTTTTGCATAAATCAATGTATATACATATATATAAATTTTATTACACATATTAGAAATTTTATACTTTTTTTTCTTTTTTTTTACTGTTGCCAATAAGAAAAACAACTTTATTTCTCTTTTTTTTTTTTTTTTTTTGAACATTCAAGGTATAGAAACTTTCGATTTTTAACCCAAAAAAAAAAAACAAGAAGAAATTGATTAGAAAGTATTATAATATTTTACGAAAAAAAATATAAATTTGTGTATAAATCATAAATAACAAAATAAATTGACCAATTCGAATAACCTTAATTTCAAATAAATAAATAATATCAAATTCTACACATTTTTATAGAACGTATAATACAAATATAAAATAGAAAAGAAATTAGTATACTTCTTTAAGGTTCTAAATTCATTATAATAATAACAACATGATCTTTACAAACGAATCCATTCATTAATAATAATAATAATAATACTAGGAATAATAATTCACGAAAATTCGAATACTAAATTGTTTGCTGTTTGCTACCGGGCAAGGTGTGTAAAAAGAAACTACCCCCCTCAAAAAAAAATAAAAAACCAAATTTAGATTTGCGTTGTGCGAAACGTTATGCTCATGTTGTACAAAAAAAGAAAATGAAATAAAAAAAAAATTAGAAAGGGTCAGAGAAAGAGAAGAGAAGAGAAGAGAAGGAAAGGAAGGGAAGGGAAAGGAAGGAAAGAACGAATGAAAGAAAGAAATAAATAAAGAAGGAAGATCGGTAGAGGGTCGAACAACACAATGCGAGACAATTGGTCGCTGGCACCTGGAGCACGACGATGGTAACGTTGATGCGTATCGGAGTCGCATTAACATCATAATGGCGACGGCTGGTGCCGGTGGCAGGTACCCGTCATTATTAAAATATTATTAACTTTCTTAGAACTTCTTGCTAGAGATACTTTTTTTTTTATATTTAACGCTTCAAAATGTATATTACCCATGGAAGAAGAAGAAGAAGAAGAAGAAAATGTTGGAAAAGAATAAATCAATAGAATAAAAGTGATACGAGTTGAGTGGGAGAACAAATTAGACGACGGGGATTAAGTTAGGGAGGTTAGGAGATAGGAAACGGTTTGGAATTTTTATTAACCGGAAGTGGGGAATCATATTACATCGTGTGTCTATAGAAAAAATTTGTTAAATAATATTTGTTAATAATAATAATAATTATTATTCTGTGATACGAATGTTGAGATTATTTAAATAACAAGTATTAAATGTAATTTATTATATGCAATTGTAGGATGGTAATTTTGGTTTTCAATTAGAAAAAAAAATAATTAATTACGAATGAAATAATTAATTTGAAATTGCTGTACCGATTTTAGTGAAATTTTGTTTCATTTTGTGTGCTTTGTTTCAACTTTGTACATAGAATAGTTTTTATCGCGTTTATTTTATATTTTTTATCGCCAATTTAAAGATTTAATTATTTCAGGTTAGCTAGGTCTTTAAATACTGTAGATTTTTAATAGATGGCTCTGTATTACAATTACAATTCAATTATTTTGATATATTAATGTCATACGGTTTTTTCACAGTTGCATTGACATAACTAACCTTACTTTTTATATTTTTTGGTGTATTTTATGCATTTGTATTTTATTGCATTATGTATTTTATGCTTTTTATTGTAATTATGGTATTAATATGTGTGTTGTTACAATTTATTAAGTCGTTTTTATCGCGTTTTTTTTTTTGTATTTTTTATCGCCAATTTAAAAATTTAATTATTTAAGGTTATCTAGGTCTTTGGGTACTGTAATTTTTTTAATAGATGGCGTTGTATCACAATTCAATTATTTCAGGTTTTTTTCAGAGTTAGATATAACTAATCTTTTTTATATTTTTTGTGTATTATTTTTGTATGTATTTTATTGTAATTGTAGTATTATGTTTTGTGTGTTGTTATATTAATATATTTCATAATCTATTTATTTTAAATTTTATTTTGTTTTATTACTAATTTGAAGTCTCAAAAATTATTACTAAATATTCATTTGACTGCATTAAATAGTTTAGAATTATATTAAATCAAAGTTCAATAGATGGCACTGTATTACAATTCAATTATTTTGATATATTCACGCCATACATTCTTTTCAGATTTACATACGACATAACCTTACTTTCTCAATTTTTTCGAGTACCATTATTTTATATATTCCATTCTAAATGTAATATCATTATATATGTTATTATAATTTACTAAATAATTAATAATTACATTAAATCAACATTTTATAACAAAACTACAGCAACTCGTAATCCGAACATCCTAGTATACATATGTATATGTGCATAATATTATCATTTTACAAAGTATGCAGAGATACTCAAGTTAGACGTATTTATCAGTCGTAACCAAACGTATACACATACACTTACACATCTAACGTTTAAATCGAATGCTAGTCTAATAGTCTTTTGAAAATGTTGAAACGACAGGACAAGAGTTAAACTGTGTGTGCATCTAAAGAGAAAGAGAAAGAATAAAAAGAGAAAGAGAAAGAGAAATAGGAGGAAGAGTCCTCGAGGGATTAGGGACTGACTGTTCAAGTAAAATGCATGATTGCCAGTCGAAGGAGCGGTCTCGAACGAAGTATACTTGTGGTTCGGGTGGGTGGATCGAAGAGGTTCCGGTTGATCGGCTTGCCGATTACTAACAGCAAGGAGGGAAGAGAAAGGGAACTTGATCAGAAATGAAGGGTGGTGGTAGTTCATGTACAAGGTAGTGAAACGAAGAAAACCAAAGGGATACACGAATTGTTTCCACATCGCGAATCACATCTACGATTATTTGAACTTTTGATGGGAAAGGATGATTCCTTGTTCATTTGAATATTTTTTTACATTTATTATTTGAAATAATTAATAACGATTATTTTTTATTAAGTTATTATATATTAATTTATATATTGTTATTAGTTTTTTAATAGATAATTCATTCGTTGGTACAGTGTTTTTAGATTCGTTCATAATATTTGTATTACTCTTTTTATTTAATTATAATTTTGTTTTATTAATATAAATTATTATATAATATATTAATTACTTATAATAATAACAAATATAATTTGATATATGATATTATATATCAAATATCAAGATATAAATTATTATTTATTAACTTATATATAATTATTATTATTATTATTTTTTTTGTAATAGATAATTTAATCGTTTCCAATTTTTCCAATTTTTTTTTATTTTTATTTTCGATGCTTTACAATATAATATTATTATAATTTCAAAGTTAAAAATTTATTTAAAAAAATAAAATAAAAAATTCAATTATATTAACCAACACCAGACACAAGTATTGTACATTTCGTTCAATTATCACTCCCTTAATTAAAAAAAAAAAAAAAACATAGGTGTAACTTCTATTTATTTAAAACATTTGATAAAACATAATTAATATTTTTATAAACATTTAATACAATTTCAAAGAGTAATATTCTAATAGATGAATATTTTCAAGATTGAAGAGATCAAATAACACATACACTTCTTGGCTACATACACCCGTCACATGTCCGTCATCGAGTCCACCTGCTTTTACCTAAACTATATTTTCTCTCTCTATCTCTCTCTATCTCTCTCTCTCTTTCTCTTTCTCTCTTTCTTATTCACTCATTCTAACGATCATCAAGTATATAGAAGATTTTCTTCATATACTGTTGTAACTTAGAGACAGGCTTTGATTTACAGGCGTGAACAAGCGTATCTCGACAGCGAAACGAATAGTAAGAAGAAAGAGAGAGAGAGAGAGAGAGAAAGAGAACATAATACTATCTTTCTCTTTCTATCTTTCTCTATCTATCTATCTCTTTCTTTTTCTCATTCTGCCTTTCTCTTCTATGCTATATAAAGTCGTTCACCCCGATTCAGACAATCTAGTGTCTGCAAGCGGCTGCTGCTGGCTAACCCGGGAATGATCCGTGATTGTATTAATATCACAACACGCCCCAGTACGTATTTATACGTCTTCGCTGTCTCTCCCCCCCCACAACCTTCCCCCTTCCCACCCTCTTCTTTTCTTACTATCTTTTTCCTTCTCTCTCGCTCTCTCTCGCTCTCTCTCTTTCACACCTTATTTTTCATTTTCTTTCACTCGTTGTTGTTGTAGTTGAGAATCGTCGACATCGTGGGATTTATTCAATCATTCGTGTTCATCATTTTGGTTCTTTTGTTTTTTTTATTTATTTATTTATTTATTTATTTATTTATTTATTAACCTGTTAATTGAGGAGATTTTTTTTTAATTATGCACCGTTTTTTATTTAGTATTTATTTATTATTTATGTTTAAAATAAATGAAAATATTATGAAGTATATATATATTATTTTTCTCTCGTTTATTTATATATATATAAAGTACAAAGGTTTGTACATTTTGACGTATTTATACGTCCCGACCGGTTAACAAAGTAATCAATATTTTTATAATTAAAAATTTAATTTTAATTATTATTATTTTTATTTTATTTATACCAATATTAATTAAATAATAATAATAATAATAGTATAAATACTTTTATTAACACTTTGCCAGACATTTTGAATTTTGCTTAGAAATACGAAAATCGGACAACTATAGCCGTCATTAGTGACAACAGTAGTAAAGTTAATAAAATTTACTTTATTTATTTATTTTTTTTTTTTCTAAACATGTGTATACGTGTTATTTGACTGATTGAAAGAGAGAGAGAGAGAGAGAGAGAGAGTTGGCAGACAGAGGTTGGTTTTACTTTTGGCAGAAAAGGCACACACAGAACAATTCCTGACCTCCGTGTACAAATCCAAGTGTCCTACCATTCTTCTCCTGGTTATTGATCCTCACTTTATCTCTTCTTTTTATTTTTTTCTATTTTTATTTTATTTTATTTTTTTTTTTTTTGGTTTTACTTCTCCTCTCGACATTTCTTCTTTTCGAATCACATTTTTGAAATCCTAAAGAAGAGGAATTTCAATTTAGTTTTATCTTTTTTTTTTCTTCTTCTTCTTCTTGTTTTTTCTTTCGAATCTGCAGAAAGTAACAAGTATGCGGTATTTTTTTTCTCTCGCTATTTATTCAAGGTCAAGAAAAGAGTGAGAAAGAGAGATCGAATAGCATTCGAAAATTCACCTAACTTCACGCTAATGGAGAGTGACGCGCGGCAATACTCGAATACTCGAATAAAGGGAGGAAAAGAAAGAAACAAATAAAAAGAAAAAGAGAAAGAGAAAGAGAAAGAGAGAGAGAGAGAGAGAGAGAGAGAGTAAAAAATAACTGAGATACGAGAAGAAAACTATTCGCATTGGAATACAAATAAAAAGGAATGATGAAAAGGAAGTAAAAGTAAAGGAAAAAGTAAAAAAAAAAAAAAACAAAAAAAAGATGGAGGAAGGGATTGGTTGGTGTTGCTTCGTTGAAAGAGAAAGTCTACCATTTTTTTTTTTTTTTTTTTTTTAACCTAAAACTAAAAGAAAAAATGGAGACAACAAGAACGAGGACAAAACGTAGTAGACATAGTCAGCTAACGAAAAATCGAAGGACGTCGTCGCGGCTCGATAAAAGTCCCCCTAAAGACCGTACTTAGAAAGGGGTTAATTATAATTCGCGAAAGAAAACAGTATATGTATGAGTGAGTGATAGGATAGAAAAGGTTGGGTAGTACGATACTCTTCTGTACTCTTCTGAATTTCGAGGGATAAAACAGAGAGAGAGAGAGAGAGAGAGAGAGAAAGTAAGAAGACAGGAAAAGAAATAGAAAGAAAGAGCAAAGGCGAAGTGACTTTTGAACGAGTTCCACTCACTCGTTCGGGCTGCTACGTATATTGTTCTATTTATGTAACCATTGTTCATCCATCGTTTAGGATAAATTTAGATGGCAGACACAGAGGGATCGTTGCGAGGGCTTCTTTTCTCTCTTTCTCTCTCTCTCTCTCTTTCTCTAGCTCATACACACATATATATATACACTTTCGTTTTCCTCTATCTATCTATCTTTCTCTTTCTTATTCGTGCAAGCTGCCGGAATGTGTTGGGTCGACTTCTTAAATGTTTCTTCTTCTTCTTCATCTTCTTCTTCTTCTTCTTCTTCTTCTTCATCTTCTTCTTTTCACGACTTCTTCGATCGCTCACACTCTTTCTAACCTATCTCATTTTTTTGTTCTTCTTCTTCTTCTTCTTCTCTTTTTCGATCCCCGCCCCTTTTCTGCTTACTTGTTTCGTTGTCCTCTTCGTCAACTCGTCATCCTTTTCTTCTTCTTCTTCGTCTTCTTCATAGTCATCGTCATCGTGTTCGTGCGCATGGCGCGCATGTCTATTAATGATACCCGATTAATTTAGAACTATTGGGTTTCTCAATTAGCCAATCGTAGCTTGCGATATGTCGTCCTAACCTAAGTGATTCTTTTTTTTTTCCCCCCTATGCTTTTTCTCACAGCTAACCAAATATGGCGCGGAAATTATCATACGCACATTACACACATCTTCTTCTTCTTCTTCTTCTTCTTCGGTGTAACATACACCTAAAATATGTTGTTGTAAATACATTCAATTATTCTTTTTTCTGATTTTCTTTTATTTTTAATATATACCATAGAACTATAATGGTTTTTTTTTTTTTTTTTTTTTTTAGGTTAGAATGAACTAATGTAAGAAGAAATCATAGTAAGCGAGTTTACGTATGCGACGAGCTATAACAGCTGTCGGAAACCAAGGGAAACACGTACCAGAAACCATATACACACACTGTATGTATGTAAGAAGATGCAGGACTATTATTGGACTTGATTTATGGATTTGTTTAGTCAGAATTTCATAGTTCCGCAGGATTGCGCCATGAACGGCGCCCATGTTACGGCCACGGTTGGATTATAAAATCCCTCTCCTCCTCCCACCCCTTTCTGGTATGATGGGATACTGTATTTGTGTGTATGTGTTATGCCGTTCTTCTTCCTTCGTTTTAAGATATATACGTATACCGGAAAGATTTAATGTCTTTTGGGAGTGTCGATACCCATGTATAATGTCAATAATAAAAATACAAAATATAAAAGATGATGATGATGATGATGAAGAAGAAGAAGAAGAGAATATCATTAATTTTATCCAAATTCTTTCGAATATTTTATTTTATCTTACATTTTTTTGATATTTTTATTCGTATAATTATCATATCTTTTTTCATATATGTGTATGTGTTATTTATATGTGTTATTTTATTTTATATATATATATATATTTTATATATGTGTTATTTATGTGTGTTTGGATGTATGGGTATTTTTTTTATATGAAAAGAATTTTTTTTTTTTTTTAATTATTAACCATAATAATAATCCTACTATCAATTTATTTATTTATATATTTATTTATCTATCATTTTTTTATCTTCTTTTTTTCCAGCACGTGTTTGAAAAATAAATATCATTCTCATCTTCTAAAATATTTCACTTTTGGGATAAATTATTCATATATATATATATATATATATGTGTACAAAATTTGTTAATATCAATTGCACGTTATCTAAAAGAATTTATTTATTCATCTATCTAGTTATTTTTCTTCCCATTCTCTTTCTCTTTCTTCTTTTTCTTTTTCCAGATGAAGTATCTGAAAATTGATATTCGCATTCGTGGAACTGGATTTACGTTTCCCGCGTATAACTCTGTATTGGATGACAATCCACGATAAATCTAGCGGGTCCCGGCATTCGAACAGCTCCTAAACCTGCCAACTTTCTCTCTATTTAACGTAGTAGTTGTGCGTGCATGCATATGTGCGTGTGCACGTCACACGGTATCGTACCAACTCGGAAATGACTGTAAATAAAGAGTAGAAGAAAAGGGTTGAAGACAAAACAAAAAAAATAGAACCAAATGAAAAGGACGTCCTTTAGTCTATTCTCTTTTTCTCTCTCACTCACACACATACAGACACAACACATACATATATATATATATATA
>NW_015149030.1:479783-496555 GCF_001465965.1 Polistes dominula | reverse complement strand
CCCCCGACCCTTTATAGGCCCCTCTTGTTTCTTCTTTCTTTCTCACTCTTTTCTTAACGTGCCCTCTGACCTGGTGTACTCTCTCGCTCTTGCTCTCTCTCTCTCTCTCTCTCTCTCTCTCTCTCTCTCTTTTTCAGGTCTTCGAATTAAATTTAAAATATACAATAAAAAAAAGAGGAAAAAAAAAAAAAAATAAACGACAAGGAAGCAATCAATAACGAAGCTCTTCGATGTTCTTCCTTCCTCCCTTATTTCCTCCCTTTCTCTCTTTTCGTTTCGATATTCCCTTTCTTTCTTTTATTTATTTATTTTTTTTTTTCTTCTTCTTGGACGGTGATATGTCGGTAATTAAAAGTTGTCTTTCTTTCTATCTATCTATCTCTTTCTCTTTCTTTCTTTCTTTCTTTCTTTCTTTCTTTCTTTCTTTCTCTTTCTCTTTTGCCTACTTTCAAAGAGATAAGAGAGAACACGAAGAAAGGTAAGAGAAGGTAAAAGAAAGGGAGTTTAAATGCGAATAAGAGAGAGAGAGAGAAGATTCGAAAGACAGATCGAGTTGGATTAAATCGTGAAAAATGATGTCGTCCCTTTATTGCAAGATGTTCCACGATCATTACCGTGAAAATCGTTAGCTACGAGACCCCTACCCCCTACCCCACCCTTCTACACCACCTTACTTGGTGTAACACGCGTCGAATACGAGATCAACTACGTTTATTTTCTATTCTTCTTCGATTTTATTTGTTCTTTCCTTTTTTTTTTTTTTTAGTCGTATCTCTTTCTATTTCTTTCTCTTAGAAAATAAATTTTGCTCTTTCTCTCTCTCTCTCTCTCTATCTTTGTTTTTTAGTTTTCTTCTATTTTTTTTATTAATTTTCATTTTGTTAATTTTTTTTTTCTATATATATTTAATATGGTTTTTTTGTATTTTTAATATATATTTATTTATTTATTATTTTATATATTAATTTTATAATATATTATTTTTTAATATTTATTTGTAATATATTTATTTATTATTTTATATATTAATTTGTAATATTATTTTCGTTATTTATTTTATATATTTATTTTTAATATAATTATTTATTTTTTTATATATTATATTTTATATATTATTTTCATATATATTTATATTATTTTTCTATATATTTTATATATGTGTATGTGTGTGTGTGTGTGTTTGTATTTATATTCCCTTTTGATTGTTAATACCGATATGCAAGGTCAAATGTGAAATGTTATGAAATAAAAAAGGGAAAGCTTGGATATATTTTAAATAATTTTATTACAAAGAGTAAACAAAAAAAAACATGGATAAATATGAAAGGTCAATGGATTTGAAATGACACGAATATATACATATATATGTTCATATTATACTTATATATATATATAAGTTGAAGTATTATATATCCGGTCATGAAAGTTTCAACTATGAAGAAGACAAGATATCGATGGATAAACATGAATATAAATATACATATGCACATTATTATTAATATTAATATTTCTTTTATCAATGATTGACTCTCGTAAAACGATAAAATTCATTTCGAAATATTCTCGCCCACTAAAAAAAAAAAAATAATATATACACATATATTCACACATAAATATATATTTTATTATACACAGAAACGTTTGACTACTCGGTCATATATATTCAAAATAAAAAAAAAAAGATAAAAACAACAAATAAAAATTTTATCAAACATACACGTACGAACATTAAAATCAAATATT
Organism: Polistes dominula; assembly: GCF_001465965.1. Next base: position 494,812 of record NW_015149030.1, on the reverse strand, counting down.
CGAGATATAACTCACGAACCAACACACGAACAAAAATATATAAAAAAGAAAAAATAAATGAAATAAAAAACAGAAATGTAAATAACGTACGGATGCAATAAAACTCACAAATGAAATGTTTCCCAATGAAAGAAAAACAAAACAAACAAAAATATTTGAAATTCATTGCTTTGGTTATTAGAAAAAAAAAAAAAGAACAAAATATGACAATACAGTAAAATACTCAAATTAAATATTGAAAATGTAAAAAGAAAAAATTAATAAAAAAACATAATAATAATAAATAACGTACGATGCAATAAAAATTCTCAAATAAACTGTTTCACAAGTAAAAAAAGAAAAGTATTTGTTACTAGAAAAAAAAAAATGAGACATAAAATTTCAATAAATATAAATAAATAATCCATTATACAATTATTATTATTATTATTATTATTATCATCGATTAAAAAAAAAAAAAAACAATTGAAAATAAGTTCGCGAAATGACGTCGCGAAGCGTGCATATCTTTTTTCCGGTTTCGTAGAATAATTCCTCATCCGGCTTGGTTTATACCTGGTACGATGGGGGTGGGGTGGGTTGGGGAGGAGAGGAGGTGGTATAGGTTCTTCCGGTCGTTAAGCGAATCCCACTATGTAATTTGCAGTTAGACATTATACTGGACTGATTAAAATAATAATGCTTGGTCGCCACAGTCGGCGAGCAAGCTCTTATGGTGGTGTCCTACCACCAAACACGTTATAGTAAGTTAGCTAGTAACCTAACTTATGAATATTGATCTCCATCCGGTATGGTTCGGTAATAAGCATATATATCGTATAACGTCTCATCGTTCTTATTCCTCTTTTCTTCTTTTCATTTTTTTTTTTTTTTTTTTAATACAATGGAAGTAATAAAAAAAATCAAAATAAATGAATAAATACAATACTCAATAAAAATATCTAACAGGTAGATTATTAATTAATGTTGTCAATGGGGGTTATGGTTGATGTGTCTGATGTCTGTGTGAATAGGAAAAATAATAAAAGAATATTTTCAATTGGTTGATTCAGCAATTATGCTAATATATTTTTTTTGCATTTTAATTATTTCACGCGTTCGTGTATTATTTGTTTTATCAATTATATTATTTGATGTATTACAAGAGATACTAGAAATTTTTCTTTTATTTAGGATATTATTTGTAATTAATTTGTTCAGCAGATTGATTATTATTAATTTTATTAACAATATCAATATGGTTATCGTTTAAACATCGATGTGTGTTAATAGGAAAAAAAAATAATAGAATATTGTCAATGAATTGATTCACTAGTTATGTTGTTTTTTTTATTTTTATTTTTATTTTATTATTTAATTTATTGGTGTATTATTTATTATTGTAATTATGCTAATGTGTTTTTATTTTAATTGTAATTATATTATTTAATGTGTTAGTGTACTATTTATTATTGTAATTATGCTAATGTTTTTTTTATTTCAATTGCAATTATATTATTTAATTTATTGGTGTATTATTTATTTTGGTAATTATGCTAATGTTTTTTTATTTTAATTGTAATTATATTATTTTATGTGTTAGTGTATTATTTATTTTTGTAATAATATTATTAAATATATATTACAACATACTAAGAATTTTTATTTTATTTACGATATTTGTAATCAAATGTGTTCACCAGGTAAATTATTATTATTGTTATTATTATTATTATTATTATATTTAGGTCGTACGATAATTGTTTTATCTTTTATTTTATTGTGATTCATATTAAGCATCAATGTGTGTGAATAGGAAAAGATAAAAGAATATTATCAATGGGTTGATTCACAAATTATGCTAATGTATTTTGTATTGTATTGTATTTATATTATGTGATGTATTACAAGATAGTATAGATACTTTTTATTTAAAATATTTGCATATAGATATATATAGTAAATTGTTAATTGTCATTATGCAATAGAAACTTTAGTATTATGACGATAATCTTATTTATTTGTATGATTCACTATCAACTACGTTCTATATTGTTTTACTGGTATCATCTATCGTGAAACATTATAAACAAATTATTTAACATCAAATTGCAAATATAAAAAATAATTTAATAAATAATAAATCAAGCTGAAACGATAGTAAATTAAATTTACTATACAAATATTTCAATTTCGTTTAAATAATTTATTCGTTTAATAATTTCAAATTCGTAATAGTTAATTCGTTTAATAATTGCAAATTGGTTTAAATAATTAATTTGTTTAATATTTAATAATTTTTTTTTTTTTAATTAGAAATAATCAAATGCTTATAAAATCAATTGACATCGAATTATAAAAATAAAAATAAAAATTGTAATAAATAATAAATCAAACTGAAACGATAGACAATTAAATTTACCATAAAAATATCTCAAATTCGTTTAAACAATTAATTCCTTTAATATTTAATAATTATTTTTTTTTTTTTAAATACAAATAATCAAATACTTATAAAATCAAAGTAAAAATAATTCCATAATAAAAAATCGTACAATTACATTTTCATTTTTTTATTCTCAAAAAGAAGTTACTCGAATATTATCCTAATTTTTGACGTTGTTGTAATACATTAACCATTTTAAGACACCATACAATATTTTACGAAACGAAAGAAAAGATATAGAAAGAACAAAAAATACATACTAACACACATACACATATACTACATACTAAAAAGGTAGATAAGGAAAGACGGTGACAGAAATGAAGATAAAACGATACGAAATGATAGAGGAAGGGGGAAAGAGGAAAGGAACGTGGCATGGAATCATGGGGGGCCATCGGAATAAGCGCTCCTGGTATTAGCGGCGTTACCCAATGGAACCCCCTGCTGACATTGGAGCCCCCCCATTGACACCTGACAACCTGCTAGCTGATACCTACAAATTGCTATGCATCCCGACCTTTCTCTTTCTCTCTCTTTCTCTCTCTCTTTCGCTTATACTTTCTTTCGGTCTTTAAGGTACCACCAACTGCGAGGATCTACGATGATTTTGATCCTTTAACCCGATCTACAAGATCTATATTTCATATCTCTCTTTTTATTCTGATAAATATTACAGTGTTTATCAAGCAAAAAAAAAATTAAATAAAACAAAAGGATGGATTATTTTTTTTTTGTTTTTATTTTTTTATTATCAAAGATGCACGTGTCATCGAATGAAATCACATCTTCTAATGTGATTTATAAAATTGATATTTTTTTTATTTCGATAAATGTTACAGTGTTCTTAAAAATTAGGGAAGAACCATGATGACTATATTAATTTTGTTATAATTATTATTATATTTTTTTTATAATTTATTAACAAAGGTATAAATACATATTTGCATATGTCATCGAAAGAAATCACATCTTTATATAATTTTACAGTGTTTATAAAAAAAACGGGAAGAATCATGAACACTATATTACATTTTTAATTATTATCATTATCATTATATTTTAATTTTGTATTTTACAGAGAAGAAATTTATTAATAAAGGTATAATTATGTATATGCATATATGTCATCAAAAAAAAATCACATTTATACTCATTAATACAATCTATATATTATTTTAATAAATATTACAGTGTTCATAAAAAAAAGGAAGACTAAAAGACTATATTACCTTTTTACTCATTATCATTAATTTTTTTTGTTTTTTTTTTGTTTGTAATTTATTATCAAAGGTATAACACACATACGAACATATGTCATCAAAAGAAATCAAATATATTCCCATTAATACAATCTATATATTATTTCCATAAATATTACAGTGTTCATAAAAAAATTAATAAAAGAAAAAGAATCACGAAGACTATATTACCTTTTTAATCATTATCATTATCATTATAATTTTTCTTTTTTCGTAATTTATTAGCAAAGGTATAACTCAAACACACATATGTATATGTATACACGTGCATACGTCATCGAAAGAAATCACATCGCGATAAGTTCGCACATGTGAACCCTGGAGTTAGGATAAAAAGTAAAGGCAACATTCTATCGGCCAATCTGTCTTCCTTAATTCGCCAGAGCCGGCGATAGTGGTTTTTCAAATTCCGCGTCGGGTAGTATCGGGCCCCAGTGATGGCCCGGACGTGATATATTATATGCTTCTGAATGCGGTACGGTCCAGCCGTTAATTACCGGACCACACATCTTGATACCGATGCTCTCTTCTCCGCGTGTAAGTTCCACGTATAACAAACTATGACGAATCGTTATAATAAAAAACGTCAATCTCCTTCTCCTTTCCACGAAGGACAACAGCTCCTGTTTCTTTCTTAATTTCTTTACTCCCCCACCCCCGTTCTTTTGATCAAACCAACCAACCAACCAAACCAACTTTGCAGGTCTCGTATTGAAAATAATTTTATCTTCTACTCAAATTATCTTGAATGATCTAATTATTTTTTTTTTGTTTTTTCTAATAATAATATTATTCTTTTTTTTTTTTTAATATAATATTACTCGTGTAGAAAAATAAGTTATTCAATAAAATTCTTTATTTATATTGTATATATGTAATTGTTAATTATTTGGTAAATTATAATAATACATAAAATAATACCATTATTAGAAATGGAATACGCAAAATAATAAAACTCTAAAAAATAGAAAAAGCAAGGTTATGTCGTATGTAAATTGTAATATAGCACCATCTATTGAATACTTAAACAACCTAGAAGCCCTAATAACCACTAAATTATTAATATTTAAATTTGCAATAGAAAATACAAAATAAACACGATAAAAAATATTTAAATAAATTATAACAACACACATAATAATACCATAATTACAATAAAATACATAAAATAAATAATACACCAAAAAATATAAAAAGTAAGGTTAGTTTTGTCATATGCAAATCTAAAAAAAACGTATTACGTGAATATATAAAAATAATCAAATTGTAATGCAACACCATCTATTGAAAACTTACAGTACCTAAAGAGCTAGATAACCTATAAATAATAAATCTTTAAATTAACAATACAAAATAAAAATAATCGTGATAAAAACTATCCTATATTTTAAGTTGAAACATATCACACAAAATAAAAGTAAAATTCAATAAGATTGGTTGAGTAGTTTCGGAGTTATTAGTGGACAAACATTGTGACACTGAATTTTTATATTGGGATCTTTAACACTTGAATACGCTATCTGATGGCTAAATTCAAAATTAGAGTAGATAGGTCTAATTGTTACGCCATGTGGGATCTCTAGCAATTGAATACGCTATCTGGTGGCTAAATTCAAAATTAGAATAGATAAATCGAATTGCTACGCCACACCCCTGCCAGAGATACCAATATAAAAATCATTTTGACAATCATAATTATGAATTAATTAATTTAATAATAATTAAAAATAAATTCAATCATAATCACAAATTAATTATATCACAAAGATTCTATTTAATGTATCCCCCATTGCAGATTATATTTTGTATGAGACAAAAAAATAATAAGGGTCATTAATTATGTCACTTTACTTATGAATCACGAATGACTTTAGTTCTGCATTAAATGTCAAGCGTAACGTCCAATCAAATAAACCACCCCTTTTTTAAACGAATAAGAAACACTCCCTATAACCCTCACCACCCACACATATACACATACTCATAGAAAAATAAAATTCACTACACCTACCATAATTCCCCTTTTTGATTCTATCACATCTTCGATGTTAGTAGTGTAACATTCATCCGATTGGGCCACGCGAAGACGACATAATAATCCCATAGGCGAGTCCCGTATACCTAACGCGACAATTTCTCGGTGCATTAGAGGGGACTTACATATTTTATAGGGATTTTTGCATATAATTTTACGGTGCGTTAGATGGAACCAAAAAGAGAGAGAGAGAGAGAAATACAAAATGAGAATGAGTAAGAAAGAGTATGAAACATTTAAATACGGCAGCTGGATAAACAGAAGGCAGGCTACTTCGTTGCTGCTACTCTCGGGGAAGTAAAAAAAAAAAAAAAGAGAAAAAAAAAAAGAAACCCAGGAGGAGGAATCGAACTGAGCTAAGTGACAGAGAAAAAAAAAGGGAGAACAAAGAGTAAAAGTAAGAGAGAGAAAGAGAATATAAAAGTTCATCTCAATGTACGTGTGAACGAGCAAAAGAGTGAATGAGACAACCCAAATCTAACCCCCCTCCCTCTCCCACCTCTTACCCCTGGGAGAAAAAAGAGATAGAACTTATGGTGAAAAGAAGAGAGAGAGAGTAATAGAATGAACGGGGACAAGAGGAGGAGGGGGAAGGGGAAGGGGGAGGGGGAGGGGAATAAAGAAGGGAAAGAATATATGTATCGTACATCCATGGTCTGTTTGCACAGCATGTGATACATGTGTCCAATGTCCATGCATCAAGCAAGTTGGGGAAGGTAGAAACGATTTGACGATTCACTTAACGGCTAATCCTAAAACCTTATCGATGATCTGAGTTAACGATAAGCGTAACGTACAATACTTGTCTTCTCTCCTGTGTTGTTCAAAGTATTTTTATGTTTTTTTTCCTTTATTTTTTTTTTTTTTTTAACAACGACACGTTGCTTTATTTTTGTAAGATCTATCATGTTGGGTTGATAACTGTTATGAGTTCCTTTTTTTTTTTTATTAAAAATCAGGTGTTATTAATGTAATTATGAAATATTATTGGCTTTATTATTTTTTTTGTCTTTTGGTAAAAGTTTATTTCTAAATGGTAGGGTGAATTTTGAGTTTTTAGTAAGAACTATTATTATTTTGGTTTAATTATGAAATATTGGATTATGATGTTAGGTTTATTTAGTTTTGTTGTTGTGTAAGTTTGTTTTATATAATTTTTTGGAAAATTGTTTATTTATAAATAGTATAGTATATATTTAGAAATAATAGTTCATATTAGGTTTGTTAATATTATGTGAATGTGTGTTGTTCACATGTGTATTGTAATTGCATTGATGTACTAGAATGAAATAGAAAAATATAATATATAAATTATAATATATGTTTAATGAACATCTTTTAAGAATACATTTATTTATAAATATTGTTGATATATATATATATATCAATTTAATTAATATTATGTGAATTTATGTTTAGATGTGCAATATATTGATAAGTGAGAATGGAATAGTACTACACACAGTATATAAATTAAAAATATAATATATATAAATAATAATATATATTTAATGAATATTTTTTAAGAATTAATTTATTTATAAATATTATTGATGAATCAATTTAATTAATATAATGTAAATATAATATGTTTAGAAGTGTATTGTAGTTGTATTGATGAATCAGACTAGAATAGGAAAAGTAAATTAATTAATGAGATTTTAAATTCATTCAAGATTTATTCTGATTTTTCATATACATGTATATTTTTAATGTAAATATCTGTAAACAATTAATTTATTTATAAATATTATTAATATATTAATTTAATTAATACATCATGTGAATATATGTTTAGATGTACAATACATTATATTGTATTGTATTGATGTGAGTAAGACTAAAATGGGAATAGGGAAAAATCAATATGAACAAGGAGATTTTGGAAAATTGACATATCCCGGAAACCGGAAACGGTCTTAGGAATCGTCCTATCATAACGTTTTCTCCCTCTTAAACGGATACGCACGCGACTGAAAGGCACTATTAGTTGGGGAACGAGCAACGCGCCTTTCTCGTTTTGCTGCCGTGCGAGTTCCGTTGCACGCGTGACTAGATCCGATCTATAGAGAAATAAAGAGAAAGAGAGAGAGAGAGAGAGAGAGAATAAAAGAGAGAAAGACACGACTCACTTCGATAGGCTCACATACTCACATACTTATACATTCACATATTCACATACACGAAAGGAATGTACGACCAACTCGTATATGGAAATCTTTCTATTGCGATCTCCGCTTTTTAGTAGAACGAGTGTCGGATTTTACAAAGTACATTTGTTAATTCGATAAACAATTCGATTTCTTTTTTTTTATCAAATCATCAAATTTCTAATAAAAAATAGATATTTAATTATAATATTACATAATAAATATAATATTAATTTATTTTAATCTAACAAAATGATACAATTGAATGTATTTATCGTATTTCTTTGTAATGTTAGAAAACAAATAAGATGAAGTTGTATTTTATAGAAAAAAAACCAATAATTAATTCTAATTACAACAATAACAACAAATATATATATATATATTATTATAAACAAATATAGAAAAAATAAGTGGAACTAACATTACCCAAAGATTTCACAAAGAAGAATAAAAATAAGAATAAGAAGAATCTTTTTGAAGAAACTCAAAGAAGAATATATATATATGTATGCTAGGGTCGTTCCCTAGGGAATCGGTGGCGTATCCGGGACATTGGCGATATCCTATGGTGATGTTAAAGCTAGTGATGGTGATGGTGAATGTTGATGGTGTTGGCGTGCTTCGTCCTTCGCTTTGATTTATGTCCTTGTAAGTGACGTCACTCGTGTGCGTCCTCCTCATAGTACCCCACCCCTCTAGTTTATGCGTAAATGTATGTGTATGTGTACGTGTGTGTGCACAAAGGATCCGCCGTCATATTATCCCAGGCGTAGCGTATATAAATGACCGAAATTGGGACTTATTGTGTTTGTCATCGGCACGGGAAAACTCAGTCTTCGTTGATTTATTATCCTTCGTCTATCCTATGTCGTCCTTAAAATCTCAGCACGTTTTTCCTATAGTCCTTTTTTTCGCCTTTTTTTTTTATCTTTTCGTCACACCGATCATCTCACACCTATCTGACTTTCTTTCATCATAGTCCTCATCCTCCACCTTTTCCTACACCTCGTTATTGCTCTTGTTGTTGTGACCTTGAAACTATGATCCTGTTTTTTTTTTTTTCGATCTATTTCGATGCTACAGTATTCGATACTTTTTTCAACGATGTTGCAATCATACAATTTTCTTTAAAAATCTGTTACATTTAAATTCTAAACCCCAACTCTAAACTACCACCCCCACCATCTTCTTTCTCTCTCGTTTCTAATTAATTAAATTTATTCCATTACGTTTCAATTTAATAGATAGGAATATTTTACTTTTACTTTTATTTATAATTATATATATATATATATATTATTATGTATTACAATTATTTATTATTATTACAATTATTACTATATTATTATTAAAATTATATATATATAAATTAATTCCATCACGAATTGATTTTATTCGTTTGATTTTATAATCAATTTAATTAAAATTAACAATTAATATATATAATAATATTTTCTTATTTGACAATAATAATAATTGGGTTGACAACTAAATAATTGCGAATTTCACTAATCATTTTCTTCGAAAAATTCGCAATTATTTAGTTGTCAACCAAATAAATCCCAATTCCTAATTATAATACCATTACGATTTACCATACAATAAATATTTTATTCGTCTCATTATTTTGTTTAAAATTTTAATCAAAATAGTAATAAATGTAATCTCCAGTGTTCCAAGAAAAAAAAAAAAAGATTTATTACAAAGTGCACTAATACCAATTAACGACAAGGTAAGAAATATTTGTAATACGATTCAAATTCGTCTTAGTAATTTCGTGAGTGGGTGGAAGGGGACTAGGAAGAAACACCCCTCTTTTGAATAATTAATACAATATCTCTCTCTCTCTCTCTTTCTCTTTCTCTTTTTGGTAGTAAAGTAAAAGAGCAGCTCTTTAATTGGCAATAAAACATTTCATTGAACCGCTAACTCGGTACGCGCGTGAACGAATTAGTCCGCGCCTATTATCTTATGATAATTCGCCCCGTGGGGGGTTGAAATTAATCGAGTAACTACAATTTCATAATGGCTCCCCTTCTGGAAACTGCGAGCAAACCCACCCTCTCTCTCTCTCTCTCTCTCTCTCTCTCTCTCTCTCTCTCTCNAACCCACCCTCTCTCTCTCTCTCTCTCTCTCTCTCTCTCTCTCTCTCTCTCTCTCTCTCTCTCTCTTATTCTCCTCTGTCTTTGTGTCTGTTGTGTATCGAGTTGCGACGTTGCCAAAGCACGTAGGATGATCATCCCCCTCCCCCATCACCCCTTTTATTTAAAATTACCAACAAATTTTATTATCATTTATATTTTTTTTTCCAACGAATTAATTAATTATATCCATTTTCCAAAAAACAAACAAATGAATTGAAAAGAAATAGGAATGAAAATAAATTGGTACTCGAGTATCATAGTCAAAGATAAAAAATAAATTTGAGATCGATTTTATGTAATTAAATGTATCTAAATCGTTTGGATAAAATATAGTTAAAAGTGTACATATATATATAAGGAAAAGAAATAGATAAAAAAACAAAGATAGGGAATAAACTAGTGGATAGGAATCAGGCAAATTCCCTAGGGAAGATTATAACGATTTCTCGGCTCGGTTGATATCGATTTTTCGAGAGGATATATACTCCAGAGATTATTTCGATCTACGTCGCTAATCGCGTCATTTTCTACTACCTATCACACCCCCCCCTCCCCTCCCCTCCTCCCTCCCTCTCCTTTATCCAGCCCTTTTCTATCATTCTATCTCTCTCTTTTTGATACACATACACGTACAATTACGTGCTTGAGTGTTAAACGCGTCTGCGCACGTAGAAACCTCTCGCTTTACCGCTCTCGTAGCTGGTGCGTATAACTGGAATGACATAATTGAATAATATAACGTGGTGCCACCCTTCCTGAGCAGCAGCAGCAGCAGCAGGACCGCACCGAACTCAACTGAACTGAGTAATGGTGGTGATGGTGTGATGGTGTGAGTCGAGGACTCGTGGGACCTCTCGTCACGCATATTTCATTACGCGATCTGGCAACCCTGTAACCCCATCTACCCCACCTCCACCTCCACTACCCTTGCCCTCCCCCTTACCCCCTTTTCTCTACCTTCTATCAGAACGGGGATATATGACGTTCAGTCGAACTGAATCGGCCAATCTAATCGAGAAAACGGCGTGTCCCAACGCCGATCACCAACTTGATTAGAGAGACAATGTTCGACCTTTTCGATTTTCTTCTTCATTTTTGTACCAAAAAACTAAAAAAAAAAAAAAAAAGGAATATTCCTCCTATTTTCTAGAATGAAAAATAGAACGAATGAGACCAGTCCGTTCGTCTATCACTTTACTTTACTTTCTTTTTTTCTTTTTGTTTTTTTTTTAACTATACCACTTTAGTTAGAGAGCACACACGTTATAAGGAAATATACTATTCGTATAAGTGTTAACGTAAAGGGACATATATATATATATATATATATATGTATGCACAGGACACTCTTTCCAGTGTTAGCTGTGCAACCTGGAGAACTAACTTTTATCGTTGTATGCTAATTTCTATCGAAAGATGCAGCAGCTCCGGTTAGGTACMTATATATATATATAGTATATATACATATAAACGTACTTATATTCTTCCTTCTCTTTCCCCCTTCAATACATATACTTATATAAACATCGTACGTAAAGGTAATACGTAGGTAACACTTACAACAGACATACGTAGGATGCAGTAGCGATCGCAGGAATAAGATATACCGTAGAGATATCTGTATAATCCGTGGTATTAGTAAGCGTCCTCCTGACACTAGCATATTCTACCAGGGTACTCCATTTGCACCAGACCCCTATCTCCTCTTCGTCGTCGTCGTCGTCGTCGTCGTCGTACTCGTACTCGTCCTTCCAGTTCAATATAATACCCGGTAATTCCCCAGGGAAACGATTCTCCACGGATCCGTTGTATGTGTGTAGGTTTATGTGTGTGTATATATGTGTACATCTTTCTCTCTTGCTCACCCGGTAAAGAAGTCCACACCCCTATCCTCGTATATACGGATCGCGTTTTCTCGCCTAGATTCCAACCCTCATAAAATAACGCGGGCGAGTTCATTTTGACAATTCTATTACGATTATTTCATCGCTTCGACAGCTGCTGCTGCTGCTATTGCTACCTTCTATTGCTGATGCTGCTGATGCTACTGATGCTGATGTTGCTACTATTATGAGATGAGATCCTATCCTTTAACAGATCTATGAAGTACTTTATCTTCTCTTTTACTTTCTTTGTTATTACATAATGTAGGTATTTAGATTAGTGAGCAGGGTTTTTGATTGAGAATCATGAGATTGATTTACTTACTTGCATTATGAGAATAAAATTGAATGAAAGTTGAATTTGAAAATGAGTTAGGTAAATAGTTATAGAATTATTAATTGGAGTAAGTGTTTAATACTCCATTTAGTGTCTAATCTCTTAGTACTTTATATTTGTGAGGAGGGTGTTTGATTGAGGTTCATGAGATTGATGTATTTGTATTAAATGAAGTACTTGAATGATTTGAAGATTAGTTAAGAAAATAATTGGAGAATTATTAATTAGAATAAGTGTTTAGATTGATATTTGTGAGCAGGGTTATTGATTGAGGATTAAGAGATTGATGTATTTGTATTCAGTGAAGTACTTAAACAACTTGAAAATTAAGTAAGAAAATAATTATAGAATTATTAATTACAGTAGGTGTTTAGTACTGTATTTAATGTCTAATCTCTTAGTACTATGTATTTGTGAGGAGGGTTGTTGATTGAGGATCATGAGATTGATGTATTTGTATTCAGTGAAGTACTTGAACAATTTGGAAATGATTTAGGAAAATAATTATAGAATTATTAATTAAAATAAGTGTTTAGATTGATATTTGTGAGAAGGATTTTTGATTGAGGTATTGAAATAGGATTGAAGTACTTGAACAACTTGAAAATGAAATAAGAAAATAATTGTAGAATTGTAATATTTCATTGATAGTTAAATAATCATGAATATGCAGTTAGGAGCATAACTGAACCAATAAAATCACTAGTTTTGTATAAATCATTATTTATCGTTAAGAATGTAAAAGAATATTTAAAAAAAAATGAACATTATAATAAGTTTTATCACAGTTAGAAGTAACATCAGAAATTTGTTCAATAATTAATGTCTCCACGTTTAGCACTGACAAACATTTCAATATTATTATCAATCGATCAACTTGAAAATCTCCCTTCAATAATTACCATTATTATTTTGGGGGAATAAAAAGAAACGCTAAATAAAAAGAACAAACCCAGTTTGGAAAAGGAAAATACAAAAAAAAAGAAAAAAAAAGTACAGAAACTTACGTAATGAGATGCGGGATGGTAGATAAAAAAAAAAAAAAAAAAAAAAAGAACAAGAGATGGCGAGAAGAGAAAATTCATTCATTAATATTAACAACGCGAAAAGCAATCTTATTTGCATTTAGCGTTGCTACGTTTGGCCTATCCTAACAGGAAAGAAAATATTCACGTAATTCGTTGGCAAAGCGAAGAGATACGTTTTGCAGTTGCGTTTTCGTTGTCCTTTGCGTTGTTATTGGTATATGTGTATGTGTTTGTATATATATATTTGTAAGTGTAGAGAAACGAAAGCGAACGAGCACCGGTGTCGCGAGCCATTGTGCTGAATCGTGGCAGCATTATAATGCAAATATCGCATATTCCCAGACGGTAGTAAATAAGTATCTCTCCCTTGGCATTACGGATCCGTACTATCCTTATTCTTGGAGCGGGACGACGCACATACCGTACCTACCATTGTGTATGTCGATAGATATATCGAATTGAGTTGTCCGCTGTTAGAAAAGAGAGAGAGAGAGTACATTCACTCTCTCGCGTATTGCTCTAACTTTACAGACAACCGAGGTTCTCCATTATTTCGCAAAACAGATTTTATTCTGACACAACCAGAGTAACTACATACATATATATATATATATATAGATATAAGTTGAACACATTGAATTATATTACCCTCACCCTCACCCTCTCCTCCCGACATATTTCAACACTTAACAAAACGTGTTAAAAAAGTTATAACGAACACCAATGACATAAATACAAATGGTAAGGTTTATAAATTTATGCACGGAACCGTATTCGGTAGTTAAATGCAACAACATGGGTCTCAACTGACGACGGTACCGATGAAATTCCCATTTAAATGATTTCCGATAAAAGTCGGTTTACCCGCTGAGTTCGACGTTTAAGGGTTCGAAAGAAAATTTAATAAGTATCAACCTATCTATCTACCAAGCAACCAACCTACCTGACTAACTACCGTGGACATTTATACACGAGCAAAACAATTTACGATAATAATCGAAAAAGAAAAAAAAAAAAAAAAAAAGAAATGAAAGTTTATTAGCAAGAAAAGAAATAACCTTCTCTCTTAGTTTTCTGTTAGCAACGAATCGCGATCGGAATATAAAACTGTTGAATATTGCGTTGAACCCACCATCTATCCGACATTGGCCCGACAGCTGTTTGTTCCTTAAAACACCAAGCACCTATAGTCAGTCAGAACGGGGAAAGGTGAAGGGGAATGAGGGGGAAGAGGGGTAAGGGGGAATAGGTGATACTTTATCGATGCTTCTTGGAACATTTCTCTTCGGTTGGGCCGACAGGTGAGTACCCAGTGTACACACACGTGGTGGATACGACAGAGGCTCATCCAATAAGGAATTCACCCGAGCTGACCGAACACCGGAAAAGGTAGTCTGGACCAGAAGTAGAAGAACCACTGGCCAGAAGAACACATGTATGCAACCGTATATGGGAACGCATTGTGAACGCAATCGCGTGCCACGTGAACTCTTACATATTGCCTTTACAACCTCCTATTTCTATTTAAGGACGATACCTTCTCATACTTCTAGCTTCCTTTCCAATGTTCAAGATTCTCTGATGTCACAACCATCTCTCTATCGTCAAATAGAAAGAGAAAGAGAGAAGAAATTACATCGAAGGTAATTTTATTTTTAACATCGTTCATATGTATAATTCGTGTATATCAAATTATACCATAAAATACGTGTAACTTGTTTGATTTGTATTGTAGATGGGGAATGTTTACTTTTTTTTTTTT
>NW_015149030.1:386314-450422 GCF_001465965.1 Polistes dominula | reverse complement strand
TCCCTCCCCCCCCCACCTTTCTCTTCTACCCCCTTCCCTTCCCTTCAATTCTCTTCTCTTCTCTTCTCTTCTCTTCTCTTCTTCTCTTTCCCCTTTCTTCTTCCTCTATCTCTATCTCTCTTTATCTTCATCCTATCTTTATCTTTACCCTCCTACCATTTTCCTCCCTATGATGATACGAAACATATTCCACCCTTAAGAAGAAACCGGAGTCCTCGGGTATATTCCCCCTTTTGCAGCACCTATAAAATAAAATTCATCGTCTTTTCTCGTCCCTGAGCGACAGCGATAGGCGACGGGAGGGTGGGGGCAGAAGGGTGGTAGTGGGGGAGGTTGGAGGTAAAGATGGCGCGGAAAAGTAGGTACATATTACGCCACTAGGAATGAATTCTTTCTTTCTTTCTTTCTTTCTTTCTTTCTTTCTTTTGGACTCTTTTTTATTTTTTTTTATTTCCTTTGTTTTATTTTATTTCATTTCATTTCTTTTTCTTTCTTCAATTCGGTATACTACTTTTACGACGTCTTTTCTAACGTCCTTGATAACGACAAGTTGAAGAAAACGCAATAAGTGTGTTCTCATCTCTTCTTCTTCTTCTTCTTCTTCTTCTTTTGGGTGTCGATTCTATCGATCGTTTCATCCCCAAATGAGAAAACGGCAATGAATTTTGTGCAATTAGTTGCAATGCCACTTCATCTTTATCTTTTTCTCACACACTCGTTCACTCATCTATACATATACACATACATAAATGCAATGTTTGTGTCTCTTTCTTTTACGTTGATCAAAATAGTAAAGTGTGTTTGGTCAAAAAGTTTTTCACACATCTATTAGAAAAGATACTTTAGGAAAATTTGATTCTACTGCTAGCAAACTTAACAGGGTCCAAAAGGAAAGGAAAGAAAAGGAAGGAGAATAGAGAAATTGATGTCTTTCTGGGTAGAACTCTTGTGTACTATGGTCCCATCCTTCCTTCCTTCCTTCCTTCCGTCCTTCCCCAGCCTCACTCCCACCCCCCACGTTTATTCCGAAAGCCGGCTAACTAAGTGAGAGAGTGACCCGTACTTTGTTCTCTCACGGCTCACAGGCAAGAATATATTGATAGTCGGCTCAAAACTCCATTAGGGCCGTACCCGGTATTCTCTCGTAAATACGAAAATGCTATCCCATTATTTACTGGTTAATTGGATTAATGAGACTCGTTATTCCGTAGAGGACTGCGAGTCGCGACCCACACTTCTATCTTTCTCACTCACTCGGTACCAAGAGAGAAAGAGAAAAGGATAAAGAGGGATTGCAGAAAGAGGATAGCAAAGAGGGTTGGGTGTCTCGTCGAAGGGGTGTACAGTAGAATTCTCTAGAATGGTGATGGTGGTGGTAGAACCAAAGGATAAGACCCCCGCGTGGACAAATACGATCTGGCATAGTACCACTACCTATATACCAACACACATACACACACAAATATTCACATATTTACAATATGTATGTATGTATGTATGTATGTATGAATGCAAGCTCTCAGAAAATAACGTAGACTTGTGTTAGTTAGACGGTCTAACACGTACGCTTAGAATCCTGAATTTCCTTGTCCTCGAACGAATTTCTATCGTTGACCAAGTCCAACGTTGTAAATATCTAAATCTCATCGTCGTTCTTGACGCTAAAGACGCCTTCTTTCCTATTTTCCTTCCTGTTTTCTATTTTTTACTTTTTATTTTTAACTTCTTTGTTAGATTAACGGAATGACTATTTTTGGGTATTTTTTTTTTTTTGTTTTCAGACACACGAGAACTGAGATTTTTCWCGACCAACGGTTTTATTTATTTAATTTAAATGAAAATAAGTTGTGTGTATAAAGCTAAGTTTAAGAATTCAGTAGAAATTTGATATAATTAAGTAATTGTATTATACTTTGATTTAATGTGTGTATTTTTAAATGTTGCAATTGTTTTATTTCTTATATTTGTATTTATGAAAAATTAATTCGATTTATATTTTGAGAATTGAATATATCTATTTTTGGTATACTATACAGTTTGTATAGCATAGTATTTACATATTTGTACTATACAGTACGACTATAAAAGAAGTTATGTCAAAAACCACCAACCTAATACAATATACTATATAACTACTACATATAGTACAACAAATACTATACTATATTTGAATATACCTTGACCAAATCTAAAGTATAATTTTATTTTCATAATATTTATTTTTTTTATCATTAGCAATTCATTTAAAAGTTTGACATCATGCGTGTATTCGACTCGAACGAATGAACGAACGAACGAATGATTGAGGCGTCAAAAGCTATTCGTTCAATCCATGCTCGATCCAACAGCACCCGCTAGCAGTAACACCACCACCCCCATCACTCCCGTTCACCCCCTTCACTCGTTCCTTCGACATTTTAACCAAATATCGAAAGCCCGCCTAGCGTAAATCGACTCCGTTAGACTATTAATTATTCCGAATGCTGTCGCGAAGTTTGAAACCGTCTCGCGTTTGGGGGGTGGGTGGGATGGGGTGGGGGTATCGATTATTCGCGGGTTATTTGAACTATAAATCAAAGATCGCGGTAGGCAGCATCGTTCGGCGTTTCTCTTGGAGAAAGGTTGTGCTATCGTCAAACCATAGCCACCATGAGAGAGGGAAAGAGAGAGAGAGAGAGAAAGAAAGAGAAAGGGAAGGTGGTAGTGGTGGGGATAGACTTTTGAAACGGCAGCTAGGTTTCATTAATCAGGAGTACCGCGAAACTCGAAGGGGACCTAAATCCGTTGTATTATATTGAATAAAATTAATGAGATACACAGAAATACACTCGACTTGTACAACCCAGAATCGTAATTTCGTCCCTTCGATCAAGTAACCAAGCAAGCAAGCAAGCAAGCAACCAAGTAACCAAACAACTAAGCAACCAAGTAAGCAACACTACGAAGAAAGTCTAAAGTATCGTTAGTAATCCTGAATACGAATCTTTGCTTTTATATCAACACACCCCCCTTTTCGTATATAACTAATCAAGACGTAATTAAGAATGACGACTATAAAATATATATTTTCTTTTTTTCCTTGATTTATAATCGATATTAAAATAAGATTGAAATATAATAATAATAAAAAAAAATACAATTTGATGAAAAATCTAATATAGAAAATTTTTCAAATAAAAGTTCTTTTCTTTCCGTGTCAGTAAACACGAAAAAGTTACTATCGATAAGATAAGTTCACCAAATGCGAAGAATTTGGAAAAAAAAAGAAAAAAAAACGGGAAGTTTTCGATTTCGCGAATTCTTTTGATCGTTACCGAATAGAAAAGAGAATAAGGACAAAGATGAGAGAAAGAAAAGGAAAAAGGAAAGAAAGACAGGGTCTTAAAGATATTTTATTTTATCCTCCCCTTGAGCACTCGGAGAGTTCGTCTAAGCTAAAAAAAGAAAAAAGAAGAAGAAAAAAAGTAAAATATATAAAAGGACTATGGTCCTGAGTAGGAAAAGGAAAAAGGAAAAGGAAAGAAAGGAAGGGTGAGGAGGAGGAATGGGGTGGGGTGGTGGTTCGGATGGACGCACGATGACATAGCATCGGCCGAGACGTGGCTGGAAAGGCGTAAGGATTCGTTCCTGGAGGACCAAGGACGGTCAGAACGTGGCACCACCCCCCTAAGAGTGAAAGAGAAAGAGAAAGAGAAAGAGAAAGAGAAAGAGAGAGAGAGAGTGTGTTCGTCATCGCGCGCGTGACCGCTAGCCGCAAGCAGCTCACACACACACATTGACAAGAAGAAACGTAACTATGTGTGAGTGAGAGAGGAATGAAGGAAGAGGGACGTGAAGAAAAGGATAGGAAAGGGCCATAGAGAATGAGTGAGTGAGAGAAAACGAGGGGGTTAGGTTTTGTAGGTGGCGGGAGGTATGGTGGTGGTCTCACCGACGAAAGGGTATATGCGAGGGTGGGTGTAAAGATGGCGGCCAGAGTGCGAGGGAGAAAGAGCCCGAGAGTCCGCGCGTCGGTTATGATAAGGCGATGCTTTAATGACAGCGAGTTACTATGGCAACGGGCGTGTAGGGGCTGGCCGCCGCGACGCCCGGCGTCGGTCAGCTAAAGCGGGCTTGGTTGGAGAGTTAGAGTGAGAGAGAGAGAGAGAGAGAGAGAGGAAGAGAAAGGGAAAGGGAAATAGAAAGAGAGAGAGAGAGAGAGAGAGAGAGTGCATTGAGCGGCCAGCCGCCATACTAGTGGACACACAGCCTCGATTCTCAGGGATGAATTTCTCTGTGCGCGTGTGCTCGTGCGATTCTCACCCTCCTCCTCATCCTTCTCTTTCTCTTTCTCCTCTCCCTCTTCTAATTCTCCTTCTCTTCCTGCTTCGTCGCTCCCTCCCCCCTTCCTCCCTTCGCGACCCTCCTTCCTCCTCATCCTCCTCTTCCCTTATACACAGACACGTGCAATCCAAGAGGGACGACACGCACACACGAGTCAACGTTCTCTCTCTGTTTCTCTCCTCGTTTTAATCTTCTATCCTTTTTCTTCTACTCTCTCAACCCTCTTTCATAC
Organism: Polistes dominula; assembly: GCF_001465965.1. The sequence continues at coordinate 445,867 of NW_015149030.1, read as the reverse complement.
TCATACTATTTCGTACCTCCTTCACCTCCGGCTTTGTCCTTTCCTGGCCACGTCGAGACGGTACATATATATATATGTGTATTAAAGAAAGGGAGAGAGAGAGGACTGTGCAACAATGCCACGTTATCAACGATTGGAGATACGAGGTGCCAACCTTGAGTTTTCACCGTCAAGTGGCAACTTTTTTTTTACTAAAGCGAATGACCGAATAAACATAGACAATTCTTTTTTTAATATTCTTCTAGTACGAATTCATCATTGGGTTGAATTTGATAAGACATTTTTATTCGAATTTATGATTAATAGTCGTCATTTGATAAAACGAAGGAGGGGGAAATTTTAATAGGGGCGTACGATGAAATTCTTGAGGAAAGTTTTGCGACATTCAGAACCCATCAAGTGGCTTGGGGTATCTTGATTTCAATTTGACTCGGGCCTACTAAAGCTGACTACTACTAAGATGAGCATAAGGATTTTCCCTAGAAGTTATTAAGCGAGCTCAGAAGTTTCCCCATAAGCTTTCAAATACCCACAATTAAATGAACCGTACGACCCCCGGCGGGTCTGCGTGCGAGAGAATCTACGGTATCCTCACCTGCAGGAATTGCTCGGGACACGTTTAGCCTTTCAGCGGGAACATTTTAGTGAACATCAAAGAATCTTTAATCGGTCTGTGCTTGCGCACCCTCCTGCGCCATCTATGGGTGAATGCTCGTGATAATCTGCTTCCTTTCCTTGCCTTATTCCATCTAATCTATCTATCTTTCCTTTTCTTCTCTTTCGATCTCAAAAAAATATCACAACCGTGAAAAATGTCTCTAAAAAAAAATGTCAACAACTATTCCAACTATTCTAACGAATAGTAAAGACAATATCAATCGACTAGTGTTACTTCAGAGAACGAAACAAAAATCTGTTCAACTAGGTGAAAAGAGTTTGATGCCATACCTAAGTCAAAGAAAATCAAAGAAAACTCTGCCACAATTTGGTAATCGAATCTCCAGTAATGTCGAAGATACAAGGGTAAAACGGGGTAACAGAACGAGCCCAGTAGTGGTAGGCCCCTACCCCCTACACCCCTGAACGCACGCTCACGTAGAAACGATACGAGAATTTCGTTGAGGGGTAGGTATATCTGTTGTGCCGATTCCTGCAGACAAACCGAGCATCGAGTATCCAGGAACACACAGGGGATGTTTAGGGGAACGCAAACATACCGTGTCTCTGCATTATGGATGCAACGGAGTGGACCACCTCTCTCTCTCTCTCTGTTCCTCCTGTATTCCACCTCTTCCTGCTAGGCCCACAGCCTAGTCCACCCACCCACACTCACACACATAAACCCAATGGGTTCTCTCCCGAATCCCACTTCTAGCCCTCCTCGCTTATTCCACCCGTCGTACCCCCCTACACCCAGCACCCTATCGTATGCACCATACGAGATGGCTGGCTTGGTTGGCTGAGCTTCACTCCCTCTCGCATTTATTTATAATCAAATTCCGTGTATACCGGCAACCGGTGGCGGACTGAATTTCTATCCGAATGTGTACACACGCTCGCACATAAAGAGCAAACGAGAGAGAGAGAGAGAGAGAGAGAGAGATACACATACATATACACATACATCAACACATATAGATGGAGAAGCGCGGGCGCAGCAGAGGCGCCGACCCAACACATACACCAGGACACACAACCAGGGAGGATGAATTCTACGCCACCCTTTTCTCTCTCTCTCTCTCTCTCTCTCTCGGCCGCGACAGGGGCTATGGTTACGAAGAGAGAGAAAGAGAAAACCGGAAAGAGGTGCTGCGCGGATTCGCTCGGCGGTCAATTTAAAAATCAATATTGACCGAGGAGCAGCCAATCCTTTATTTATCGACGCGGATTGTTGGCTGCACGGGAGAGACGCAGCAAGGAGATTGTCCTCCCCCTAACCCTCCTCCTCCACCTTCTACTCATCCTCCATCCCTCGTCCTGTACCTCATTCCACCATCCTCTTCTCTTCTCTCACTCTTTCTTTCTTTCGTTCTTTCTTTCATTTCTTTCTTCTTTTCTTTCCTTTCATTCTATCTCTTTCTATACTTTTACCATCCTCCACCATCCACTACCATGTTGTTCCAAACGCGCCCTGAATAATGCGGTCATCCTCGTTACAATTCCTCTCTGGTCTTTTCTACCGTCGCCTATCTTCTTTTCTTCATTCTACTACATAGTATAGTACTTTCATAGATATAGAGGTTGGTATGAAACTAACTGAACAAAAAAGATACTTCGTTAATAAGATCTAACAAAAAATAGGTACACTTTGATGTCCTCGTATTGGTCCTAGTTATTGTTCTATGCATTTTTTTTTCTTATTTCTCTGTAAAATCATTTGCAAAGGGTTATCTATTGAACATCCCCTTTTCTAGAAGGGAAGAAACATATAAAATATTACAATTACAAAAAGGTCTTTCGTTAACACTTTACCAAATGCTAGAGTTGCAACAGCAATGCATGTATGACCAACCACTCAGTTGCAAATTCTAATAACAAATTACTGTTCATGTAATAATAATAATTGTTCATCGCAATGTCAATTGATTAATAAATTTTTGTTCCCCTATGTCCGAACTTATTCATTCAAATACTTGAAATGTGTTTGATGAAATGCGTTGAACGTTTCACGCAAAGGAAAGTAAACTGTTCTTCTGGAAACAAAAAAGGTGATCATCCTAACGAGAGAGAAAGAGAGAGAGAGAGAGAGAGAAACTGACTTGGGAAAAGAATTCGATAACCAGCACCGATACCAAAGAGAAAAAATGTGATGGTATGTGTGCTAGGGGATTTTCGTTGGGTCCATTTTTTGGATTGATTGTCCATAATAGTGGGTGTTTGGGGTTGTGGCCTGATCAAAGCTTGAACCAAGGCGGAGCCAGGAAGATAGAGGAGACTCAGCATCGAGGGTCGAACCCTCCGGCATCCTTCCTTCCACCCCCTACCACCCCCAACCCTCTCCTCCTCACCCAACCTCAAGCTCGAGATACCCCGAACGGAGACACGATCAAGAAAAATGATATCGCTGCTTCAAAAGGAGATGACTTTTTGCACAATGGCGGACACGTCGTCTTAGTCGTCGTTCCTTTAGCCCTTCCACCCATCCACCCTTCTTCACTCTTTCCTTCCTTCCTAACTCTGCCTTCCAAGGACTCTCTGATTTATTTTCCTACGAAGAATATGGTCGGTGTGGCACCCTGAACTGAGATCGGAGATCTTCTCAACTCTCCGATTTCAACCAAACTACACAACACTGTTGTGACTCATGGGTTTGAAGAAAAATCGATAAGAAAAATAAGAAATATTTACTAGATACTCCTATCAAAAAGAAGATATCTAACATATTAATATTTACTCTATCATCCAATTTCTTAACCCTTCTTCGTAACAACAATTTTCTTTTCTCGCGTCATCCAATACTCTTTCCAACAGAACATCCCCCTTTTTCTCATACCCTATCCTAATAAACGCGAAAAGAGAAAGATCTATTTTCTACCAATAATATTTCTAATAATAAACTTCTAGTTTAACCTTCAGTTCTTTCTTCAGCTTTCATCAAAAAGATGAACTACCTAAAATGAATCAAAATTTGTTATCCTAATAAAAAAAAATCATCGATAAAAATATATTCCAAATTATATACCACGTATTACCACCAGGTACTCAATACTCAAACAATACGTGACTGTACTCGTAGGAAAACTGCGTCGAAACTGCGAAATTCCCCCGATAGCCAATATGTCCATCTTCTAGCGCGAGGGACACGAGGCGGCCGCCGTGCAAACAGATCAATGCTCCGCGTTCCAATATAAACAGTATTATTGAAACAAAGCGGGCGGGTGGGACGGAGGTGTAGCTGGGTGAAGGCTAAAAGCGGGGGGGTGAGGTTAGAGGGGAAGGGGTTAGCGGGGGGGTTGCTTGCTGGGCCGTACCGTAACGTAGTAGAGGATAGAGGGAAGGTGAAGGGACAAGGGGTGTCAGGGGGGCTTGGTAGACCGACGAGGAGGATGAGGGTTGATGTTTCTACCGTTCCGCTAGGCTGCGGGGAATGAACGAGGGGAGAAGAGTTATGTTGCCGCGATATTGTGCTGCGCGGCACGAGCGAACCTCGAGGGGGTGGCTTTTCCCGTTCACAGCCTCCCTCGACATCTCTGTCCTCCTCCTCCAACTCCTCATCCTTYTCCTCTTTCTCCTACTACTACTAGTCTTCCTGTTCTTCCTTCAACCTAGCCCACCACTTCCCTTCTTCTTCTTCCTGAATCCACTCTTCCTTCTATCTCCCCTTTACTGATTCTCTACCTTTTCTCCCATTCTCTTTCTTTCTATCTTCTGGTAAACCCCTATATATATATATATATCGTCGATTCTATATTATATATCGAAAATCTCGGATTCCATGAAAAGTACCTAGAAAAGATTCCCTATACTCTGCTGATTCCTGACTTATAGCACCGTTTGCTATTGTTTCTCTAAATGACAAACGTTTCTTTCCACCCCTCATTTCTTTCTTCTAACCCAACACGATTTTACCTTTGATTTTCAATTCAATAAGGAAAGTTCAAGATCATTGAAACTCATTGAATTTTGTTATTATTACTAATGTGTTATTTATAAAACAAAAATGAATGGATAAAAGATAAAATAGAAGATAAGAGGAAGTATAGGCTCTAACAAAACCGAATGATAGTTGTAACAACGTCCAGAAACGGATGTGTCTCATGCTCGCCTAACTGCTGGACGCAGTCACCTCGGTGTGAAATTAGCGCAGATGTCGCGGTGACGGCTCATGGTACAAGCTTCTCTGTTCATTTTCCAGGAGAGTGGATCGGAAAGGGGAGACTGTTCTTCTCTCTCTCTCTCTCTCTCTCTCTCTTTCTATCTCTATCTCTCTCTTTGGAAACCTGGATTTTCATTCGGTGGTATTAAACGGTCGTTGACCCAATTAATCCACCTCGACAGGTCCAGGGAAGAACTGGCCAAGGAAACGTAATCCCAAGGTATTATTATTGTTAATCGATAAGACGTAGTCTGTCTGGTTCCAGCCCTCTTGCAAGAGCAATGTACCGATAAATTTCTTTATCCTTGGATTTATAAAAGCTAACCCTCTCTACCCTCCTCATCCTCCTCCTCYTCCTTCTTCTTCTTCTTGTGTCTTAGCGATTGCATTGCTAAAATAAAAGAGAAATAAAAGTGTTGGACGAAATAATTACTCGGAATTATCAACGTAACTTAACGTTTTTTAGGATGGTGAGGGGTTGAGATTTTAGGGGTTGTCTTTACTTCCTCTTCTTCATCTTCTTCTTTTTTGTTCATAGTGGATCAAAAGAGCAACGCATCAGACGCATCTCTTATCTTTGCAATAAGAAAAATAAGAAGAGGAGTGGGAGGAGGTTGGAGAAGGAGAAAAAATAAAATAAAATRAAATAAAAAAGAAAGGAAGGAAGGAGGATTTTCTATTAGGACAGGCTAAGCCCTATACGAAAGGATTAATAGAAGTTATAAAGTAGAGCCCGAAAGAGGCGGGAGTAACATTACGTGACCTGACTCTGATCGAGTCTTTCTTTAAGTTATATTGCAGGTTTGCCGTCGTTTCTCATTCAACCCCTACGGCTCATGCGCATCACATCTGACCAATAGAATCGCCTGGTCCATCTCTGCCACTGACCAAACCCCTTGACTCGTACCACTCTTGCTTGCCCCCAAGATACATTCCCCGCGAAGAAGAAGAAGAAGAAGAAGAAGAAGAAGAAAGAAAGAAAGAAAAAAAAAAAGAAACTTTCAGATAGAAAAAGGGAGAGAGAAAAATAGACAAAAATAAAAAAAAGAAGGAACTTTCTTTCTCTTTCTATTTCTCTTTTCTCTTATTTTACCTTTCCATCCTTCTTCTCTCTTAGCTCGGCATAGCCACGTCTAGTGTGTGTATTTTCCAAAGGAGGAGACCTCATCGACTCCATCGAAACTCCATTTCTGAGAAGGAAATTGGAAAAATGGACGAGGTCATCGTACGAACACTCACGAGAGAAAAAGAAAAAGAGAAAGAAATAAAGATTCTCAGATACACACTGGTTTTCTTCTCTCTTTCGTTAATATCCTAAAGAAAACTCAACCGTAGAACTGAAACAAGTTAGTTATCGGAATAGAAGGTTCAGTGGGAGGGGATAAGATGAGGGAAGAGGGTTGGTGGGGTTAGAGGAAGTAGAAAATTGTCTCGCGTGAAATAAGTTTTCTCTTATTCTCGTGAAAATAGTAATGGTTACTCTGTTACCCTAAGAACACGTTCAACGTGAGTTTCTTCACTTGTTTCCTTTCATCCAATGTGTTCCTCTCTCTCTCTCTCTCTCTCTCTCTCTCTCTCTCTCTTGCTGAGGAAGAAGAAGGCTCGACGACTTAACTATACGACAATTCGTCTTTATTCGAATAGTCTTCAACATTCGAAACTAGGAATACTGTCTGCGAAACTACAAGTCTTCACAGGGTTTTGCCATTCTCGAGCATGACCAGAGTGCAACGAGATTCCCGTTCGTGACTTTCTTTTTCTCTCTCTTTCTATCTTTCTTTCTTTATCATAGAAAAGGCCACCCACGTGCACAAGCTCGACAACCCAACCAACCAACCAACCAACCAACCAACCAACCATCCATCCATCCTTCGGCACTCTCAACGGAACTATAATATTATCAGGGCATTGTACTCGGCTAATTAGACGTACTAATGCAATCCCACTTGATTACGCATTCTGCTCACCGATTTCCAACCGGGTGGGCTTCTATCTCTTTCTTTCATTCTTTCTTTCTTTTTCTCCCCCCCCCCTCCTCCTCCTCCTCCCACTTTATCTATCTCTCTTTCTATCTTTTACATCGTTTTCATCGACAATTCTCTGGTTCCTTCGTTCGTCACGTTTCCATTCGTCCTTCCCATCTAACTCCTTCTTCTGCCTACTATTCCTACAAGCAACGTTAAGGAAAAGGAAACTTTCACGAAATACGTGATAACGAAGAAACAAAACGAGAACTTAATCCTAAGAGTAAAATCCCCCCTTTTATCGTTAAAACCACCTTTAACTTTTTTTATTACAAAAGGGGGAAGTTTAAAGTTTTTTATTAACAGGACTCTTGAAACTATGATATAAATAATAAGAATGAAAGGATATAGGGTGTGCTAGGTGTTCGAAATGAAATTTGTCAAATACTAGGTGACACTTTCAAAGATTGTATATTTGTACACACCATAGTTTAATATATTATATACATAGTTTTAAATATTATATGCAAAAGTTGTATTTTTGTTTATTTATGTTGACTTCACTAATTAATAAAGTGTGTCCACAACAATAGACAACTCTTCCCCCTATTTATAGAAAAATAATCTATGTGATACTTGAACTACTATGAGTTCGATTCCCAATCATCAAATGTTTGATCAAAATGAACGTCAAAGAGGAAGTTGTATCTCTGTCTCTCTCACATAGTATCACTTTGCGCGCCATTGTTTCGGTAAATTTGAAAAGATCGAACCAGATAGATAACAACACGACGTATAAGCGGAGTCACGCAATCACTGGACACTATTTATTCACGTCGAATATCGTTACCCGCTACCGTCCAAACAATTCTGTTACGCGTACTGCACATACGTAAATATACAGATATATAAATACGCATAATAATACTACACGAACGTAAAGTATACTTGTCCAACAATTTTTTGTTCACTTTTAACATAAGAAAAGAAATGAGTTAACTATCTCGTCAAATTTATTTCATCCTTAAGAAAAATGATTAATCACTTGAGTTGCAATTTTGATTATGTAACGTTACATGAGCAACGTCACATCGTTTCAATTCTTATTATAAAGTGTTCAAAAAAAAAATATTCACCCCAAAAAAGAAAAAAGATTCATCAAGGATGCGACAGTCTTATTTCCCAGATAAATACAAAACTGATAAAAAGAAAAAGTTTAGAAGAATAAGAAGAAGAGAAAAATGGAGATTCATTTGAAAACGGGATCGCGATTCTTGAATGGTCCCGATATCCGAAAATCACGATTTGCATATAGAAAAGATGTACGTTTCAAATGTGGCCGCCAGATCAATCCTTAGCTGAGGTTCCTCTATAGTCAACAACAGTAGTAGTAGTAGTAGTAGTAGCAAAAGAGAAGCATCAGAGAAGAAACAGAGGAAAACAGTAGGAATGCCTAGCAGCAGAAGCAGCAACACTAGCAACAGAAACAGCAACAGCAGGCTGCTGGTATAGCAACCGGGCGTTCCATCAGGCCAATATCCACGGGCTATATTGCCGTTTTATGATAATGTTATCAGCGCTTGGCTCCCGATGAGCTAGCGCGATACGAACCCACGTATATACAAAGCAACTCTATACGAATAGAGGGGATATCAATGTGTAAGTGATTGTATATGTGGAAACGTCGCGTCACTGTGGGGACACACAGTGTGTCTATGTACGTGGGGATGTAGTACGGAACCGTACAGCCCAGTTTCATCAAACCCGGGATTTAGTAATCTACCGAGATTTATGAACGCCGGTTCATCCCTTCGTTCCTCTACCACCCCCATCCCCACCTCAACCCACCTACTCTCTCTGTCTTTGTCTATCCCGCTTTCCTGTCCCACCCCACCCAACTCTGATCGTACCATTTCACTTCTCCCACCCTGTTCTCCTTCCACACTTTTCGCGTCTCCATACAATTTCTTCCCTATGCAATGAAACTCTTCGAGGTTTTAGATCCTTTTTGGATTTTTATCGTTCCCATAATCGAAGTCAAGAAGGTCTATGGTATTCTTCAGACAAAATCGTTTCACTTAGAATATTCTTTCTCAATCTCTTTTTATTTCTTTTTATGTAACACTTTTGATAAGTTGTTCATGAATCCTTTTAATCTTCTACTTTATTTCACTTCATCATCATCATCATCATAATCTTTATCTTCTTCATTCTTTAGAAGAAAGATGAAAAATAAAAAGCGTTAGTTAAGAAGGTTTTCCCCCTGCCTCTTCCTACCCTCGGATACTTCTCAACGTTTCAACCTTGGAAACATAAATAGAGAATAAAGTTTCGTCGACATTGAGCCAAGGCGCGTAACTCGCATCTTTGGGCTTATAAAGTATGCGTAAAGGATCGTGTCTCTGGATAGAAAGAGAAAGATAGATAAAGATATACTTTGAACGGGGGTTGAAAGGAAACCCGTAAGCCACCACCACCACCACCCCATAGAAGGGGTTGCCGATGCTTTTCAGAGACGATAACGTGGCTGCTGCTACTGCTGTTACTGCTGCTACTGCTGCTTTCGAAAAGGATAACGTTCTAAGAGAGTGAGAGTTAAAGGATGAGAGAGAGAAAACGACGAGAGAGAAAGAGAAGTTGCACAAGCCTAGGGATTTTAGTTTGTTCAAGTAAATTATATTCAGGATGGTTGGATCTCTAACTGTATCTTTCTCTCTTACTCTTTCCATCCAACCATCTATCCATCCATCTATCCATTTCTATCTCTATCTACTTTTGGCGTCACTCATGACGTAAATTGCAGACTTCTGCCACTTTGGTTCTTCCCTAACTTCTCGTAGTTTCACCAATCTCCTCTCTCTCTCTCTCTCTCTCTCTCTCTCTCTCTCTCTCTCTCTATCAGACTCTCTTTCATTTTCTCCATCTACCTAGCAAATTCTCTCCTTGCCTGCCTATCATGAATTATTAATTAATTGTTTCAACTAACAGCGTAATTTATTATTCAACTCGTAACGACATCCGCACCGCGGTCGACACGCTGATTCCAAGTGCAACGGTTCGTGGACGAAACGATCGTTGGTGGGGGGTGGGAACAAAGCGAGTGAGCGCGAATTGCAAATGAAACGCGTTTATTTGTTCGTCAGAATTTCAAACTCCTCTCTTGCGCGTTCGTTCACTCACATACACATACATACATATATATATATATATATATATATATATAGATATGTATACATAAATATATATANTATATATAGATATGTATACATAAATATATATATACGTTTAGTAACTCAAAGTCACCGATGGGTGCACGTATTACTCGTTAAGTTCGAAATTCGCATTGAAATTAGAGAAAATAATAATATCAATGTTATATATTATATTATTRACAATACGAATGAAATAATAATAATTTAAAGAAAAGAGATGAAACATTAGTCAACCTATAAATAATTGATGGGTTATAAAAAAAAAAGACAAAAAAATAAAAAAGTAATTTTGACTATCAACCAAACCAGAAAGGTTCTTCTTCGTTCCTTGCTTACTTGGTTGCTTGCTTGCTTGCTGTCTTTCTTGGTTGCTTGCTTGCTCGAGCAAATTAATATTTACTTTTCCTGTCACCCCGATCAACCAACCAAATCAGCGTACTCTTACTCGCTTATTAATGAATAACCCAACCCTTTCCGACTACCTTTGCCCTTTCCATTTCTCTCTCTCTCTCTCTCTCTCTCTCTCTCTCTCTGTCTTTCTTTATTCAGCTGTTAGTGAAGCTCCCTTCAGAAGACCTTCTCGTCTTCCACCTTTCTCGATTAGCAAGCACGCAAGCCACAAACTTTGATAACCGGCCAGCCAATTTCCGGTTGCGGTTCGTCGGTCTGTCAGTCTATGTTCCTTTCATCGGTTTCTTCAAACGATACCAACCTACGAATGTTTAAGTGATTGACGTTAACGTTAATTTACTCAAAGAGGACATGCTTAACTTGATTGATTGAAAATTGCATCGTTTAATATTCTGATAGTTTTATTCCCCATAAATCCCCATTCCTTTAACACTCACATATATATATATATATATATATATATAAATTCAGTGTTAAAATGTTTAACACTGTTGTGTCCATTAATAACTCCGAAACTACTGAACAGATTTTAATAAATTTTTTTGATTTTGTGTGATTTGTTTCAACTTAGAACATAGGATAGTTTTTATTTTTATTATTTTTATTTTTTATTGCTAATTTAAGGATTTTATTATTTATAGGTTATCTAAGTATTTGGGTACTGTGAGTTTTCAATAGATAGCGCTGTATTACAATTCAATTATTTTGATATATTCACGTCGTACATTTTTTCAGATTTGTGTATGGCATAACTAACCTTACTTTTTATATTTTTTGGTGTATTATTTATTTTATGTATTTTATTGTTATTATGGTATTAGCATATGTGTTGTAATAATTAATTTAAATATTTTTTATCGTGTTCATTTTGTATTTTCTATTGCAAATTTAAATATTAATAATTTAGTGGTTATTAAGGCCTCTAGGTTGTTTAAGTATTCGATAGATGGCATTATATTACAATTCCAATATTTCAATTTACATACAACCTAACCTTACTTTTTATATTTTTTCCTGTATTATTATTTTATGTATTCCATTATAATCTCGGTATTATTTTTTGTGTTGTTATAATATACTAAATAGTTTAGAATTATATTAAATCAACATTTTATCAACGCATAGCCAGAACATCCTAGTATATACATATATATGTGTATATACAACATTCACATTGACTATCTCGCGTATATATTTTCAACGTGGTACTATTTTTCATAGAGGAGCCTATTTAAAAAAAAGCAAGAGAACTATCGATTCCGATACGGAATCGGATTACGTAGGTTCGAAAGAGAAGCTTTTTTTAGGATCTCTTCAACGTGTGTGTATACTTCTATGTATATGTGTTTCTATAGCGACATTCGTTGACGTTCCATTTTAATCTCTACAAATTGAAGCAGTCCTTCGTAGAAAAAAAAAGAAAGAGAGAGAGAGAGAGAGAGAGAGAGAAAGATTAAATCTGTCGAGCCCAAATCATTTTCTTTCATCCTTTATTTTCTTTCTATCTAGTTTTTTTTTTTTTTTATTCTATGTCGACTGACACGTATCATTCGCAATGAAACTAACGATCGATTTAAAATGAAGACGAGAGTTGAAATGGCGGGGGGGAGAGGGGGGTTATAGTAGAGGTGGGGTTAAAGAAAAAAAAAAAAGGAAAAAAAAATGGGGGAGATTTGTTAAGTATTCCGTGAAAATCGTTTTCAAAGTAAAATCGTTGGATAATAGAAGACCAATGTGCAGCAACAAGCTTGAATTTCTCTTACAAATCCCATCCCCTCCCCCCAACGCCATCACCCCCTGTGTGATTTCTCTTGTATTTTTTTTTTGTTTCCTTTCTTCCTTTCATTCTTTCTTAGTTAGAACTTTTTCATGGCGTTAATATAAGTGGTCTTCTCTTTTTCTCTCTTGAAAGGTAGAGGAGAGAAAAGTGAGTGACTTGGTGGGTAAAACATAAGGTATATATGGGTTCGCGTGACGGCCACCATCGGCCGTCGCTGATTGTTTGAGCTAAGCAGTATGATGAGTACCAACCAACCAACCAAACCAACCAACCAAACCAACCCCGCAGACGTTACAAGCTTGACGTGACGGCAACCATTACGTTGGAAGCACTTAATTATAATATCGCCCAGAATTAAACTGTACCCGTAGCGAGTACGTGCTTGTACCGCAATTATGGCTAGGTTCTCGTTATTACACGCAAAACCCGTTCCGAATTCCTGGCGCTTCTTTACGCGTGACTCTAACACGTGAATCACCGCGAGAACGAGCTTGACGCACGTCCCACGATTATATAACGCGCTTACCACCTATAATAAATCAACCAGATCTTATCGTTATTATACAAAAACCCACTTACAACTTCATTTCTTACAATTAATATTAACAAAAATCTCTTTTATTTTTTTTTTTAATTATTATTATTATTTAAATGATATATTATCCATTTATTATTATATTTATATATATAATATTATACAATTATAATATTATAAAATTAATTATATTATTATATTGTATATAATATAATTATCAAATCGTTTTGTTATTGTCAATGCTAAATTTTCCTAAATATTTATTTCTTTGTTTTTATTTTGGAAAAAAAAATTGTTGCCTGCACAATTTTATTTAATTTGTTTTATTTTATTTAATTATATTATTTTATTATCTATAAAGAAACGTAATGGAATACAACCTAATACACAGAGTGACATAAAAAGTGGTTTAACCCCAAAAGATTCGTATGATACTCAATTACATTACTCATACGAATTACCTTAATATTACATGTTACATTAAATAGTACGAAAAAGAAATGTTAATAAAAATACGAACACCTGTATAAAAAAAAAAAGAATATTTAACTAAATCTCGTACACATTTCAACGAGCTTACACATATCATTCGTATCTCATAAATAAAATCTCAAATGACGATTAGATCGATTTATTTACAAGATGCAATCTGAAGTGTTTTTTTTTTGTTCTATTCTTCTGAAGTGCCGATAAAAGGTAAGCGTAGTTTTCTGGGTTAGGATCAAGCAACGACGATTTTTCATCTCACGAAGTCAAACCTTATCTCTTTGGCTTTATTTCAGTGGGAATAGGCGAAATCCCACGTTCTTTATGAGGGCTGTCAGGGATGTCGTGACTCGTGAACGTAGCCCGGATCATCCAGAGATAACAGGGTGACACTGGGATGAGAAAAAATTAGCGATGTACGCCCTGGTAATCCTGTTCAACTGGGTAGTGGAGAGGAACCTATATACGAATGGTCCGATCCACGTGACAGGAAACGTGTCGAGAATTATGCTACTACTACCCCATCCCCGACTGAGTTTCGCCAATAGATCATTAAGTTGTATTACGGGTGTATTATGACAAGACACCCGTTAAAACGGTCTCTGAACCCTGCCAGATCTCGATTACAGACAGAAAGAGATAGAGGGGGGTGCTCTTTCTCGTTTTTACACCCGGTTACGTAACTTCAAAAAAGAAACCTTCTATTCGTTGTCACCAACTTGCAAATAGGATAACGCGTGCATTCAAAATTTACGTTTTCTTTTTTACTTTTATTATTATTATTATTATTATTCATATTTCACATGTAGAAATTAAATTATTTAACAAATAAATTATCTAAGTCATATATCTCTTGTTTTACATTATCTGACTATTTATTTTTGACACACAATTACATTAAATTTACTTAATTTAAAATATTGAGGTGGAACAAGAAAGTAATGTCGGTTTTTTAGTGTGAAATATTACTTTCTTGCCCCAACCCCATAACTTAGACCACATTCATAATTATGAACACAAATAAAAAATAAAACCAAACGGGAAATATTTATACAAATAAGAATATTTGTAGATTTATTTTATATATAAATAAAGATAAAAAAAAAATGAAAGAAAATAATAGGTAACGATGAAAGAAGAATAAATGAGGTTTCCTTTTTGTAATCTATGGATTAAAACGAGCAGGAGATTGTAGCTTAGTCGTAAAGAGAAGAATATTCGTCGAGCGATGATCGGCCACGCGTAAGATAAACGCATATTATGTAGATTAGGGGTGTCGAGGATCAGATATCCAGGGCATTTAATAATGCTGTTCCTGTCAAAACACACAGCGGAACCAACTGAGGGTATAATGCAGATAAATTGCTCCATGAGGAAGAACCAAAGGAGGGGAGAGGGAGAGAGAGAGAGAGAAACACTACGAAATAGAATGAGTGAGCAAGTGAAAAAGAGGGAGAAGTTTGAACGTCACAGTCGAGTTTAGGGTGGGGGTGGAGGGTGGCAGTTCGAGGCGTAACTCCCTTGCAACCCTCGTCGTCGACTATTATTTGTTACCATCACCGATCGTATATAGGGGCTGTTTTAATATGAAGCCCGGGTTGGTGCCCAGACCAAAGATTTGCACGTAACTGTGTAAACAAAGCGGGAAAGATCCGTGACCGCACACCCGTAAAACTGTGAAATAAGGAAGATAATATCGGTGATGATACGTTTCTTACGATATAAATAAATTTATAAGTTTTAAGGGTTTACATATCATATATACATATAAAACAAATGATTTCAACAATAGATATATATATATCAATCATTTATTTATATTAATTTAAATGATAAAAGGATAGGATTTATAAAGAATTGGTAATAAACGTTGGTAGTGATGGGATTTAAACTGTGAAGAGATAGTTGACTCGAACGAAGAAGGATCGTCAACGATTCTAGTAGTAGTCCTAGTCCTTGTCCTTGTCTTTGTCGTCGTCGTCGTCGTTTCTGGCGCAGTCGTCTCTCCACCCTCTACAGTGATGTCTAATATAGCAGAAGGCCTAGATGATGAGACTTTGCCCCGCCTCAGTTCAGTTCAGCTCAGGTATTAGATTATGAATATTCATGGCGGTGTGTCTGCGCGGTGCTTCATTACACCCACCCTTCCTCTATCCTTCCTCCTCGATCTTTCTCTCTTTCTATCCCTCCGAACCTTCGAGCTATCTCACGGCTGGAACCTCACCCACCCTTCCTTCCAACCTTCCTTCCTTCCTTCCTTCCTTCTTCGCTCGGCTCCTCATCCGGCTGAACTACGTCAATCAATATGCAACACCAAGCAAGCCGAGCTTTGCTTATCTTCCACGGTTTCACCGAATTCTCGCGAATATATTCCGAAAGCTTCTGTTTCTCAAGTCGTCAACCTTACAAAACGATTCCCCCACCTTTCCTCCACCCCACTTAAAAGCTCACGAGTTATGGATCCAGTTCGAGTATTTTCAACTCGAACGGAACATTCTAATGTGTCGTGGATTTAAAGGGGCTTATCGTTAAAATACATTAAAGTGTATGAATGCTGTGGCTCATTATACAAATACAATGAAACGGAATATTTATAAGACAATTATTACAATGTATGAGATAAAATTTGAAATAGGAAATGTTTTTAAACTACCAATCAATGCTGATAGTTACAAATCTATTAATGACATTAATTGATGCATTAATATTTAATATAATATGGATAAACAGTTTGAAAATGTATTCAGACTGAAGTTTTGACCGGTAGGTAGATAATTGTGTTTGTATAATTTTGGATAATAAATAAATACTAACATCTAATAAATAATATAGGAAGAAAAGAGTGCATAGACGCAAAAGTCGATATTTCGATAAAATTGCTATATAGTTGTCTATTAGATGGATAGATAAAATCGACTACTCGGTTTAAATATACTTAAACAAGTCCATTAACCAGTTGACAGTGACGATCCAAATTTGCTTTCACAATATATCCCATTATTTTTTCCCAAACGATAAATATGCAACACAGATAGCATTCGTAATCTCTGAAATGCGTTTGATGAACTGCAATAATTATAGAAATGCCTGGGTAACTTTAATTAAGATAAATAAGGTAGAAGTGAAGGACGGCTTGTCCAGTGTCACTAATCCAAAAATACCAATTTACTAGATACCCAACCACTTTCCTCTTATCTTTCTTTATTTCCCTTTCTCTCTCTCTCTCTCTCTATCTCTCTCTCTTTCTTTCTTTATCCAGTATACAAACGTACACATACGACTCTAATAATAAGTTTCAACTTCAAACGTTAGAGAAAAAAAGTTTAACGCGTTTAATTTCCTACGAGAAGGAAAAAGAAATAAAAATTCTGTGAAGTTTTACAAAAAAAAAAAAAGAAAAAAAGCAAGGACAAGGGGTTAAAGTGTTCTTCTCGCAGTGTGTGTGACACCTGAGGCGAGAGAAAAAAAAGGGGTTAAAGCGTCAGAAGCCACCAAAAAGGCACACGTGCACAGGGCTAAGGGAGTCGAGTCATGCACACGCGTATATCCACCTACTCTACCAACATCTACTTACACACACATGTATAAAACGATGTTGGAGGACAGGGGGTGGTGGTAAAACGACTCGTACAAGTATGGGGTCCTATTAGCGGTGACACGTACGGTGTTGTTGTATCTTCGTGATAGTCGTCCTATTCCCAACCTAGAATGAGTATAGTGCGTTATATTAGTCACGTGGTACGTTAGGATAGTCAGCCAGATTTAACGTGAGCACTACCCTACTTGTGCCGATGGAATTAATAAAGCGCGGCCAAGCAGCAATCTGCTACTACGTTGAGAAAGAGAAAGAGAGAGAGAGAGAGAGAGAGACTGGAATAACCACCCCCGTTGGCAATATAGAAAAGTGGGAACTGGTGGGTAGGAAAAAGCCAGTAAAGGAACCTTACAGTAAGGAAGGAACCCCCCGTCGCGAACAGCTACGCGTTCGTCTATGGGACCTGCATGATTTGATTAGCCTCAGATTGACCCCACGACACATTCTCTTCTCTTTTCTCTAACCCCCCACCCCCTGTCTGTCTGTCTCTCTCTCTCTCTCTCTCTCTCTCTCTCTCTCTCTCTCTCTCTTTATTTCTTTTTCTATCTCTTAGGTTGAGCTATAAGCGTAAAGCACCATGCGGAGTCTAATCACTCACGAGGCTCCTTTTTACTTCATCCTTTCTACCATACTAGTCAGTCACCCTACGATCTACACATCTCCCCAGTCCAACCACTCCCCCCCTTTAGCCACCCTTTTCCTCCTTTTAGCCCTCCGCACCATTAGTCTTATGCCCGGCACTTTATGTCGGGAAATTTGCAATCTTTCCATTTAATATATCGACGCTCACGGATCCAGGATGGGAGGCATAACATTTGAATACATTAGCTAGGCTGGATACCCGAAGCTGAGAAACCCAACTACTCCTTTCCTTTCGGCACTACGACGTGGGTGTCATAGTGGGTGTAACGTAAGCTACCTTTAGATACTATATATATGTATATAGAATCAATGGAAATGACTTTTTTTGTTCCTCATAAATTTTAACATTTTCTCGACGACAAGTTCAATTTTGTTTTAATATAAAAATTTATGATGTGTTTTGTCTTCTTTTAATATTCGACACCTGCGTTCTTAGTATCATCGGTAAACAAAACAAAAAAAAAGAAAAAAGGAATGTTAACTTCCGCTCGCTTACACCATGAACAGTCGAAAAGATGGACCCCTTCTATTGTTCCCTATTATGATGGTAATGTTCGTGCAACTCACGTATTACTTCGAACTATTCGAAGGGAACGAACCTATACGTGTATATATGTACACAGATATGCACACACACACCTATACAGATGGTTGTGTTCACGGACATACGCGTGAAATGAATGGAGAAAGTCAGGGGGTTAATTTGGAACAACGAGTATAAGTGTAGTTAATATTGGATATGAAGGGACTGACTACTATCCTAGTCAGGGTAGCAATCCACCCCGATTGAAGAGAAAATCGTGTCACCGGACACACCCCCACCCTCGACCTCACCTCGGGGTTGGCCCCACCACCCCTCGTTGCAATCGAGACTCATATTCCACATCTGTTCCGATACGCTTATTAGCGGAGACCATCCTTATGGACTATAACCTTACTACGATACTTGAAATTATTATCGCACGAAAGATTTTTCACAATGAAAGAAACAAAAAATAATATATATATATACCCTTCCTTAATTTTATACTCTTCAGGGACGCCAGAATTTATTTTAGTGAAAGGAAAATTTGATTTAACTCATTTTTTTTTATTCGATTTTTTGCTAAGTTCATAATATGATCAAAACAAGGTTTGTTCAACGAGTCAGATGAAAAGAAAATTAAAAACAAAATGCAATGAACAATGAAGACTAGGTTTGGATTTTTACGAGATGTAAGAAGAAAGTTTAGGGGGTGAATGAGGAGGTTAGAGGGTTGGTTAGGGCAGAAGTCGGACGTGGCTGGCTAGGTATAATTCGATTAGACGTTAGCCTTGTAAAGGTAGTAGGAAAAAAAGAGTCAGACGTTAAAACAGAGACGAAGGAAGAAGAGAAACTCCATGAACCTTCATTATGTTACCTTTAGCCATTCGGTCGTCCGACATTAGTGTTGGTCGTAACAGTTTTCTTCGCTAAATTAAAGAAGCTAAATAGACGGCTAGATGACCTTTAAGGTACTCTATCTCTCTTACTCTCTCACTCACTCTCACTCTCAGTCTCACTCTCTCTGTCTGACATTTTTTTGTTTTTTATTACACCTTAACCGAATGTTTAACATTACTTGCAATCTGTTTCTAACGTTCTCAACAATTCTCAGATACAATTCTAACGTAATAAATTTGATAAAATATTATGGTTGAATTATAGGAAAATTAATTGATAGAATTTTTTGGTATAATCAAAAATTGTATTTTATATTTAAATAAAAAAAAAACAATAGTAGTCTACTCGAATTCTTTTTCGGGATAATTTTAATCGATGATCGAAGGGATTCATTATTTAAAGGTTAAGAAAGGTTAATTATTTAAAGGTTATATTAAAAGGTTATATTTAAGGTTATAATATTACGAGTATTAATATTGCAATGAGTTTGAATTTGGAAAAAAGAATATTCGAATATTTTATTATAATATAAATTCTACAAATATTGAAACGAAACAAAAACTGGTAAAAACAAACGGTGCCATTTTGTGTTCTTCTAACTTGTACGTTCAAAAAAATAACCAAAAACAAAACTATTCGAATTATTAACTCAATGTATTAAATTTGGCAAAAAAATATATTCAAATATTTTATTATATAAATTCTACAAATATTTGAAACAATATTTGAAACGAAATATGAAATATGAAACGAGAAAATAACCAATGGAAACAAACGGTGCCATTTTGTGTTCTTCTAACCTGTACATTAAAAAAAAGTAACTATACCAAAATTATTAGCATAATTAATTAAATATGTTCAATTTGGCAAAAAAAAATATACCCTAATATTTTATTATAATATAAATTCTACGAAAATTGAAACGAAACAAAAATTGATAAAAACAAACGATGCCATTTTGTGTTCTTCTAACTTGTACGTTCAAAAAAATAACCAAAAACAAAACTTTCCGTATAATTAGTTACGAGTATTGGAAAATATTTCAAACAAACGTTTAAACGCTAGACACCACTAGAATAAACTACTACGATAATACAAGAACAAAACAAAACAAAAAAACTCCCCCAAAAAAAACAAATATAACAGGTGAAAAATATTAGAAAATGAAAGTAATGAAGAAAGTAAAATAGAAAGAGAGGAGTCAAAGTTTTCGTTTGATAGAAGAATAGTCTCTTTAACTGTTGCCAAATGGCCGCACGGAAGAAGCGTAATACGAAAGGGCCGGAAAGGGAAGGTCGAGGGGAAAAGAAGAGGAGGAGGAGGAGGAGGAAGAGGAGGAGATGGAGGGGGGAGGAAGGGGGTTGCCGAGAGAAGGGTAGAAAGCAGAGAGAAAGGATCTGTGAAAAATGGAGACGTCGCTCGGAGGGAAACACTAGCTCCGTTCGCATCATATATTGTCCGAACGGTAGAAGAGAGAGGAAAGAGAGAACTGGCAAAAGAGAGCGTAGGCATTGGACGAATCATTCGTTGGCCACGCAAGATGGCCGTTCAGAAGGAAGTAAGAGGAGAGGAGGTGAATGTGGAAGAGGAGGAGAAATAGGGAGGGAGGGAAAGATAGAGATAGAATGAAAGAGAATAGGGAGGGTGACAATTTTGAGAGTAGGAAGAAGATATTGCCATAAAGAAAATTACTTTATACTAACGAAGAAACATTCAATATCCCAAATCCCTTTTATTATACAAAATATATATGTATATGTGTGTTTATCTGTAATAAAAAAATTACAATCTTTTATTTTGTTACTATTTAATAAAAAATAAAATATGAATAAATCAAAATATAGGCGTAGTGTGTAATACAAAATATATATATATAGGTTTATCTGTAATGAACAAATTACATTTGTATTTTTCCTATTACTAAAAAAAAAACACTAAAAATAAAATATATAAATAAGTAAAAATAATCAAAGAAAAAAAAGGCGTAAGTATGTTTGACAGTATAGTATCGGATGGTTAAAGTTGGAAAACAAGTAGGGAAGAAAGAACAGAGACCCCCCTAAAAGTTTCCATCCAAGCAACAACGGAAACATCGAAATAGTTGTTGTTACGAAGAAGAATCAGAGATAAATAACGATGAAAGATCGAACGGTATAAGAATATTATTATCGATTTCATCGATTTTCCAAAAGCTCATAACAAAAGTCCAAGAAATGGGAATACATTCGGGGTAACAGGACGATGATTTGTGAAACGGTCCAGTCAGCAAGTATGCCAGAATGTGTATGGCTCGTCGCGCAAGCGCAACCCCTTTTTCCCCGACGACCCCGTGTATTGACGCGGTGGTCACTAGGAGAACTAGAACCCTCACTGACCAGAGAGAACGGTAGCAGGAGCAACGGCACGGCACAGCACGGCACGACGGCACCCCTCTGTTCCGTTCACCGTCGACGGAGAAAGCTGTATGTCTTACGGAATGTCTATGATGCCTTCCCACAAACCACCCCACTCCTCCCCCAACCTCACCTCCAAGAGAGTTCCAACCCACTTCCCAACCCTCCTACGATAACCCTCCTATTCTCCTTTAACACATAGAAAACGGATCCTTCTATACCAAACGGACAACGTACATGCTTTTGCTAAAACGTTCAAAAGAAAGAGATAGAGAGACTCCCTACGTCTCTTAGTGTATGTGTGAGAGAGAGAGAGAGAGAAAGATAGCAAGAGAGTCTGTTCTTCCTTGTCCACTACGTGTAGTAGGATGGTGGTAGTGATGGTGGTGGTTTTCAACCAAACGCCTGTCTCTTTCTCACCGTAGCAACGTTTCCTCCAACGGCCACACGCTCCTGACAAGTGCGAGGCGGCCATCCAATAACCCGCACTGGTCACTACCCACCCTCACCTCCACCCAAACCCCCTTACACCGCTCTTCCTGCGGTTCTGCGACCGGTCAAGTTATTGAGGACCTGGAGGAATTAGGAAACGCTCCTTTTGTCTCTCTTTCTCTCTCTCTTTCTCTTCATCCTTCGTTCCTTCCTTTCGTTATGACCATCCACCAAGAAATACCAAGAATTTCTTGTGGTTCCTTCTCGTTTCTACGAAACGACTCTTACGCGTCATCGTGTGTGTATATATGGTTTACTATACCAAGCTGTATTATTTCTCTACCATGTTTTTAAAACCTTCCTGACTTATTTCCAAATAACTTTTCTTCTTTAGCTTTTATTTTATTTATTTAAATAATGCAACCAACGTACATTTCGACATTTTCAAACTATCTAATTTGGAACTCGAAATGGAAGGAGTGTGAAGGAAAAAAGAAAAAGACTATAAATGCAACTTTGGGACAAGAAAAAAAAAGTATTTTAACGCTAAGGGGGTAGGGGGAGGGATGATAATACGTACTGGACGAATCACCGTAGATCCGAGAAGATCGATCGATCATGATATACCTTGACGAAAGATTTTATTCGTCGTAAATTAGATTAGTTTTTTCTCGAAGTTTACGAAACTGTGATAGGTTTGAAAAAAAAAAAAAAAAAACCATTGCACGCCAACTGTAAACTCTTAAGGAACTAACCTAAGTAAGAACCAAAAGAACGGTGGATTTAAAGAAAAGTATCTGCTGACGAGAGTTGAAAGTACGTGTTGAGAACTCTAATGACGTTTTTAAAAACAAAAATGATTATCATAGTCCAAAAACTAGTTACAATTCTGATAAAAAAAAAAAAAAAAAGAAAAGAACATTCATAGTTTCGATAAAACTAAAAATATTATAAATAAATAAATTAGTATGGATTGGTAATTGTCATAAGGGGATGACCATCAGCTGCTGGCCTGTAGACCATAACCATCAACATCATCACCTAAAAGGAAAATTATTCCATGTGGTAGAGAAAAGTACAGGGATAAGTGCGTTGAAAGGTTCGAGGTCCTAACAAAAAGGTAGGGAGACACATAGAAACAGACTGACAATCAGACAGAAAGAGAGAGAGAGGGAAAATCCTCCTGCGAAGAAAATGATGCGTGGGTGACAAATCAGTCGATTGAGCCGCGATACCCTCAGTAGTCGGACCGGGCAACAGAACCGACTGTTGTAGCGTTGTAGAGGTGGCTTGCTGAAGAGAGAACAGAGAACAAGTAAAGAGAACGATAGAAAGAGAGAGAGAGAGGAATAGGTAGGAGGAGGAGGAAGAAGAAGAGGATGAGAATGAGGAAGGAGGGTGGTTGGGAGACGAAACGAGGAGGTGGTGCTGGAAGAGGATGAAGAGAAGAGGGAGGACAGTGGGATGGCTGGATGGGTAGCATCGGATTCTATCTTCACGTATTGATCAACGCCTCGCCACCCTCTCTCTCTCTTTCTCTTTCTCTCTCACTCACTCTACTAGAGGCGTACGATGGGGGTGAAGCCCCGATCGCCATCCCCGCAGCTGCTGGCCGCAGCTACGGCCACTGGACCGACCGCCGGACTTGCTGGTTGCTTGCGCGTGTGCGTAGCCATATAAATGCGCCTCATCTCGGACATTTCTGTCTCTGTAACTGTTCGCGCACACGTACCTTCTCGCCACTCTCCTCCAACCCCCTTCATCCACTCTCTCTCTCTCTCTCTCTCTTTCTTTCTATCCTATTGCCAGTGTACTTGCTCACCCGTTAGACCCCGTGTGTAGTTCTATGGCATTCAAGAATGACCCTTGTCTCTCTCACTCACACTCGTATTTGGTCCTCTTTCTCATTTTCTCTTCCTAATTCAAGATTATCAGGAATGGTAAATGTTCGGAATCGTGACCAGAACTACCATCTCACTTCCCCACCGTTTGATTGGTTAACAAAGTGATTACTTCGAGAGAACTGGTCTATGATTTTAAAGAATAAGAGAAATTTAATGGCAAATTGTAATTTGTTATTATTTAGAGATTTAGAGTTTAGGTTTTAATATCCGTCAAGTATACTACGTTAGTCGAAATTTTGGTTCATTCCAATTGTCTTTTATCCGATGTGGCCGGTGAAACGTAGAGTTGCGACACCAGGGATAACAAAGTTTTTTACAGGATATTAGTGTGGAAAAAACAAGTGATTTAACAAAGATAAAGAGAAAGAGAGAGAAAGAGTAAGAGGATGGAAGTTGGGTGGAGGAGGAGGAGAAGGTGGTGGGATTAACGCGACAGAAGGGTCGACGAGACTGTTATCCAGAATTTTCCGAGCAGACAGAGGAAAATGGCAGTCCGGTAACGGGGTGCGCCGTGAAAGGAAAGTTAAATCCCTTTACAGTTTATACGACAAGCACGGGCTGTTCCCAACTTAGCTGGTTTAGGGTCATAAACTTTACTCGGGCATGCAGAGGAAAGCGCATTTATAACAAACGTAACGCGTCGTCCGTTTAGCTAAATAATTAAAAGATACGAGCGAGAAGTACACCCTTATTCTCCCTATCTCTCAATCTATCTATCTCTCTCTCGCTCTCTCTCTTTCCTTCTCATGTACAAATCTAAATCCCAAAACCCTTCGCGCAGACCTTTTCTCTGCCTGACTAAGTCACGTTGTTTTTTCTCTCTATTCAATCTATAGAAAAATAAAACACCCTGACGAAAAGAAATAAAGAAAAATCTCTGTTAACAAGCTGGTGGTGTTGAAAAGGGTTCAAATTTCCGCGCCTCTTTTACCAACGTCCGAAACTCACCGAACGGACAAATAAACAAAAAACAAAAAAAAACAAATAACTACAAAAGATAGGAATACCCAATATGAAGATAAAAAGTAAATGAAAAAAGAAAGGTTGAATTCATTGTACCGTGTCATATAGAAATTGGGAAGGGAAAAAGATAAAAAAAAAAAAAAAAAACCCCGTTGGTTATATTTGGGTGTACAATTTCTAGGGAATAAATTGACAGAGAGAAAGAACAAAGTTCTCTTTTACGTTTTTACCTAGTACACGTTTTCATTCTTTCGATAGAAAATTTCTTTGCTAACGGGTAGGTGGTAGGTTTGTACCAATCCCCCTCTGCCCCTATTCCCTTCCCAATTGAGAAAAGGCTTGGCTAGGATCGAAGAGAGAAGAGAGAGAGAGAGAGAGACCGAAAAACGTCGAAAAGCGGTCGGTTTATACAGAGCAGTAGAGCAGACAATGCACACGAGGCGAGCGACCGGTCGCTATCCGCCTATTTGATGTTAGTACAACAGCGGCGCCGTGTTTGCGTTGAGGCCCATATTGATTGCCACCCCTGTCGCCACCCCCTAGCTCTGGTGGTACAGCCACACCATATCGTGCGATACCACCCTCTCTCCCGCGCATACACCATAGAGAGATAGGCAGATAGATGGATAAAGAGAAGAGAGGTGAGGTGAAGTGAGGTGAGGTGAGAGTCGAATGCTGGTGGGAAGAGGAGAGAAGAGAGGAGACGAAACAGGGGATTCGAGTAGATTGGAAGGAGTGAGACAGAGACAGTGAGATCCGTACTGTACGCGTACTATATATATATATGTATATGTATATATGTATATATATATATGTATATATAGACGAACCTCTGGCTGCCTGTTCCATGCACAGTTTGGCCGGCAGGTATACCAGCAACTAGTTACTACTACGTCAGCCAAGCGATATTAACAGCGACAGCATCGTTGTCAGCCACAGCGCCGCCACTCGGGATTAACATAAAGCTAACGTTGGCCCACCCTCTTACACTGCGACGCCCTAAACCGACTCATCAGCGCTCTGATGACCCTGCGCTTATCATCCTGCTCTCTCTATCTCTATCTGTATCTCTATCTTTGTCTATCTCTATTTATCCGTGTATCCATCTGTGTCTACCTATCTATCTTGTGCTCGGTCTCGCTTATTTCCAATTCTCCGAAATTCTCGAGAATTGCTCCATTTATCTGATTTTTATTTCACCTATCATAGATCGATACGATTAATTCGTTGATTCGATTGAAATTAGAACGTTATATCGAAATACCGTGTAGATTTTCAACTACCAACTATAGAAAGTAGAGAAACCTTTTTTTAAAAGCGTTGAATTCTCGGTTTTTATGGAATCGATCGATTTACCTAAAGAATACAACAAAGGAACGGGCAGAAAAAAGGAAACCCTTCCCCTCTACCTCCGGTTCCGGTTTATTCGAAAAGATCAACGTCGCATCTCATATCGTAAATGTCCTTCCTCTTCCTTTTTCAACTAACGGTAGGACTAAGGGATGAATAAAAAAAAAAAGAAGAGAACATTTTCCCTTCTTAAATTTTCTTTGACGAATTAAGAGAGGATGTAGCGACCACGAGAGAGGAGTTCAACTTCGAAAGAATGTTTCCCTCACCCAACCCTCTCCTCATCCTCCTCCCAACAAGGTGGTGGAGAGGCAAAAATTCGGTCCTGCGCTGAGGGAACAATAGCTGGAAATAAATTATGCAAGATTACAAAGAAGACAGACCTGAGAACGGTGGTAGGGGAACACTTTATATTATCCGGGGCTAGTGGTAGCATAATTACCACCCGGTCCAAAACTCCAAACCCTCCTATCTCTTCCTCTCTTTTTTTTTTTTATCTTTATCCCCGTCTGTCTTCCTTGTTTCCTTTCCAACTCGTAAAACAAACCGAGGAGAGGAAAGAAAGGAAAAGAAAATGGTCTTCATGAGATGCGAGCTGGTTCCTCCCGGTTAGCTCATTTCCCGTACCTTGTCATCTTTAGTATGATTTCCCCAACGTAAACATCCTAACTTTGGGTCCAGCGTTAGGTACGGGTTCTCCCACCACCTTTAGTCGAATTTATATGATCACTAATGTTTTCTACTACTACTAGTTCTTTCTTTCTCTTTCTTTTTGGGTTTTGTTGA
The DNA here is from genome assembly GCF_001465965.1 of Polistes dominula. The sequence goes on along the minus strand of NW_015149030.1, from coordinate 419,175 downwards.
TTGAAATAATCAAAGATGTAGAAGGATATAAACAATTGGTTAGAAATGATGATCAATGCTTAATGTTACGAGAAATGTTCCGAAACTTGTTCTGAAACAATTCGAGAAATGAATTTCAATATTAGGGGTTGTAGCTTTGAGAGAAAGCAAGCAAGAGAAAGAGATAAAGAGAAGGAAGTTCACTTTGGTAGAATATGAGGCGGTACGATGAAGACGGTTTTCTTGTGCCAGCAGAAAGGAGAGGGTTGAGGGCTGATGGAAACGCAAGATGTTAATGAGGCTGGAGGGTTAGCATTCCTGGTGGCCTCCAAGACTCCCAAAGATTTCTCTTTTGGTGACGTCAAGATTCTGCTCTTCCACCTAAGGTTCGTTCAATCTCGACGAACTCGTTCCTCACCACTTTGCTTTTCCCTCTGACCGCGATATCCAACCTACATTATTACATTTATATTTTTTAAACATCATTCCCAATCCCCCACCCCTATTTTCTCAAGCTTTTCATCTAAATGAATCTTTTGTTCAATTGGTTGAATTTTTGTTGTTTTTTTTTTCCAAGGGATATCTCGCAAAGGCCTCCACAAGCAACCCTCGCTATAAGCTAAATTATTGTTCCTTTGGGGTGGAGCATACCGCGAGGGCGTATCATCCGACAGATATGATATCCTACATTTATGGGTTGGTCCAACGGATGAACGAACCAATAACGATCCACTGAAAGCCCCAGTGGAATATCATAATCCAAAAGCACCACCTCATCCACCCTTCCTGCTTCATAAAAAAGGGAGAACAAATTGTAAGGAATACTTTCGTTCAATCTACAATCATTTTTTATCCTCCCTCGAACCTCGTTGACTTTTTACAACTTTTTCTAAAATAAAGAACACACACATACATATAAATAAAGGACAAAGCATGATTGAAAATACGAAAAGTCGAAATTAAACCTGTCAGTTGGAGAAAGAAAAAAAAACATGAGACTGAGCAGCACGTCTCTGGATTATAATTTTCCGAGAGTTTAGGAAGATTGGAAAACGTCAGGTACAGCTAGAGTCCCGTTTAAGACGTTTGAGCAGAGATGAGGGAACGTTTGCGGTTAAAACGAAGAACACGATGCCGAGGGAGATCAGCGGGTTACATTGAGAAAAAGAGAGAGAGAGAGAGAGAGAGAGAGAATCGCTGTCACAACCACACCAACCGTTACTTCTGCTCCGGTAAATTCAATGCTCGCGGTAGAATCGGTTGATCCATCCCGTTTACCTGACTCCGATAGCTTCTCAACCGTGTTTTTTTTTTTTTTTTTACATCATGATTTATTGAAGTACAGAGATCGAATGCGATACGAATTATCTTGATCTTCTTTTGTTTTCATTTTTTTTTTTTTTTTTTTACTTAAATACCCCACCTTTTCTTTTGATATTTTTCCCCTGTCTTTTTTATTTTCTATTCAAACGATGGAAAAAAAAGAAAAAATAAATAGAATAGAATAAATTTCATCCAAATGTTCAGGACAACCGTTTCTTATCGAGAAGAAGAATAAGAAGAAAAAAAAAAAAGAAAACAAAGATGAAGATTGTTGTTTATCGGGTGCGTTGCTCTAAACAGGTGTCGGACGTGATCGTGGTATGGGGTTGGGAGGGTGCAGAGGGTTAAAAAATAAATCTTGAAAAAGGACTACTGGTAGGTAGCAGTTGCAAAAGGGAACTTTGCATAACTCAATCCCTATCTGAAAATACATAGGTAAACGCGTACGTTGCTTTCAAATAGTATAGTACAGTTTACGTCGCGATATCTGAGTTAGCTAGCTACCAACTACCATTACCACTACAACAACAACAACAACAACAACAACTAAGCTATACTACCCTTTTAGGACGAAACGTGAAACGTTTGAGAAAGAGAGAAAAGGCTAAATTCCGTGTGATGTAGGCGCGTGATGTAGGGGAGGTAAAAGACGAAGAAGAAGTAGAAGAAGAAGAAGAGAATCACGTTGGTTGTGTTCAGAAAGGAGTTGGGATAGGGGTAGGGGTTTGAGGGTTGGAGGAGTTTGGGGGAATGGGGTGAGGGACGTCGTCGTCGTCGTCGTCGTCGCGAGAGAGGCATTTCGGGCCACGTTATCTAAACGCGTCGAGTTTTCGTCGTAGGGAAAGGAAAGGGTGCTTGCTTGACAGGGGGAGAGAGAGAGAAAGAGGTTTGCGAGTTAGTAGGAAAGAGGAATATAGAAGTAGGAAGAAATGGAGGATGAGAGTATGAGGATGAGGACGAGGAAGGGCGGTCGCGAGTTCCCTGGCATTGCTTAGCCGTTTATTCTTCATAGCAATGCTTTCGAGGGTCCTTGTGGAGGGTGGCTGCGCGAAAAAGGAGAGCGGCAGTAACAGCAGCAACGGTGGTGGCAGTGGTGGCGTGGCTTGGGAGAAAGGAAGAGAAGGAAACTGAAGAAGAAGAGGAACAGGAGGAGGAAGAAGATAGGAGAGGGGGTGAGATCAAGATATAACCACGGAGAGAATTACTTGCAGGCTCCAAGCCGCATTATATCCGCGCTGCTTCTGTGTGTGTGTGTGTGTGTGTTGGAAGGTCGGTATGAGACGAGTGGTGGAGTAGGAAGAAGAGGAGGAGGGCAAGTTGCGATAGAAGAGAATGTAAGAGAGAAAGAGAGAGAGAGAGAATAGTAGAGGGTTGGAGGTGGTGGTGGCGGACCAAGTGGAGGAGGGGGGAGGAGGTATAGTCGAGGAGCGGCTCTTTAATGGCCGGATCTCGGAAATTGTGCGCACATATATCTGCTGGCAGATTTATGAAAGTGCTTTTCTTCTGAAGTGGGGAAAGCTGGTGGTGCTACTGCCGCCGCTCTGCTGCTGCTGCTGTTGCTGTTACTGCCAGTAGCATAGGGGGTGGAGACGCCAGCAATGGAGGAGAAGGTGATGCCGCCGCTACCACCGCTGCTTGCTGCTGCTGCTGCTTCTGCTTCTGCTGCTGGTGCTGGTGTTTCTGCTTCTGGTGGTGGTACATTGGTACTGGTACTGATGCTATAGTAGTGGTGGTAGAGTGGTGGTAGTATTGCCGATGGTAGAAGAGGCGGCTGGAACGGAGAGGGGGAGTAAATATACGTTCCACCTCAGCCTGGATCTCGAAGCTTCGTTTCTCTTTCTCCTTCCCATCCACCAAACCTCACCTCCACAACTCCCTTCTCTTTCTTTCTTTATCGTTGTCCTTCTCCTCCTTCCTACTAGTTCTCTCTCTCTCTCTCTCTCTTTCTCTCTTTCTGAGCTTTACTATTGCCTGACTCTTTCTTCGTCTCCATCTTTACCTTTATCTCCGTCTCCAAGTTTATCTCTCTCTCTCTCTCTCACACACACTCATTCATTCTTCCTTCTTCCGCCGGAGAACCCCACCAGCAGCACCCCACCTCACCCCCTCGATCTCTCACTCATTCATTCTCTTTCTCTCTTTCTCTCTTTATTCCCCAACATCGGTGTAATTTTCCAGTCGAAGATTTATGCGACATTAAGGTGTGTGTTGTGTACCTTACTACCGCGCCGCCTTTCGCCGCGCTGATTTATCGAAATATTTCTCGAACGATGCGCCCGTTCATTCTCGGATAACCCGTCCTATACCTTTCTGCTGAGTTCGCAAAACCGTCTCCCACCTCCTACCCTTCCTCTCCCTTCTTCTTCTTCTTCTTCATCTTCTCTTTCTCCACCTAGATTCTAAACTTATTCCCATCTTCATTGCTATCTTTCAATAAATAGTCCAAAGTTTCGAGAAATATTTTATTTGTTGTACAAGAAAAAATCTTTCAAATCTTATAAAAAGATTCTTTTTTACCAATAAAAAAAAAAAAAAAAAGAAAAATTATATGACTTTCCGATAAAATAAAATCACACACACACAGACAGCAGACACGCGGGTTTGGTGCCGGTGTTTGATAGGTTTCAAGTATAAAAAAAAAAAAGAAGAAAGGGGAAACCCTTCGTTCCCTTCCCACACCCCCTTACCACCATCACCACCATCACCGAAAGGCGTAAAAGTTTCTACGATATTCGACGTTCTAGCGACGAAGTTTTCGATCGGAGGCAAAGGAAAAGCCAAAATGTTTCCACGGTACGCCCCAGAGTTTCGCGGTATAAATTTCGCGGAATAAACGCGTACGTTGAAATACGAGTCAGGTGGCGAGGTAGAAGAGGAAGAGGAGGGGGATGAAGTGCCGGAGGAGAAGGAGGAGAAAGAGGAGGAGGACCGTGCGAGTTCTCTCCACTCTCTCTCTCTCTCTCTCCCTCTAACCCACGTCACTTTCCCTTTTACTCACCCTTTACCTTCCTTTTCAATACCGCCAGCTCCCCATTGGCGATTCGAAGAGGATTAAAATCGCACTCTCGAAAGAGGGAAAAACCGATCGCGAGCTAAACCGATCGCGAAGTGGAAATAAAAATGGCAATCGCGGTTTAATTTTCACGCCCTCTTTCTCTTTCTCTTTATCTCTCTTTCTCTGTCCATCTCTTTCATGCTTTTTCGTCTAGCAACGTAGTAGACACCCCCCCCCTCTCTCCAATGCTATTTCAGGATTTTCTTTCTCTCTTTGCCCGTTTCTTTTTACACTATAGAGACAAATCCGAATTTCTACGATGAATACGTTTGCATTGGTACATAAAACGAAAACAACTGTTTTACTTTTTTCCATTTACCATCACTTTTCATTCTTTCACATAAACATACACTTTAGTTTTTTTTCTTTTCATCTACTCTTTACAAACTTTAGAAAAAATTTGTCGAATTGTACAAAAAAAAAAAAAAAATCAAAATAGGTGACAATTGTATTAACCAAATTTTTGATTATAAATGAAAAAGAAAAATGAAATAATTTCTATTGAACTTTGACTATTATTGAAAATTTCAAGTAATCACACCTCTCATGTCATTTCGTTTCTATCAACCGTAGAACAAAAGGGGGGGGTGGGTGGAAATCCTTCAGAGATGAATCTTCAGTAGAGTTGTAGGGTAGAGAAACCCGTTTTACAGACGAGCAACTTAACCATGGCATATTATACGAATTAATTACCGTCCTACCTCTCCTTTCCTCTCTTTCTCAACAACTCACCCTTCTCTTTTCCCTGTAACGGACATATTATTTATCTTCTCGGATTCTCCCTAACTTTGTCGACCCTTGAAACGACCCAACGGTACTTCTTTCTCTATTATTTTTCTCCAATGCCCATTCTCATTTCTCTCTTACTACATCGTCATTTTATTTCAAACAAAGAGTTTCATTTCTATTTGATATAATATAAAGTGTATCCTGATATTTTTATACGATTCAAAATTACAATTATTTAAATAATAATAAATATCGTGACTTATTTTATTGACAAATCTTTAACCCTTTGCAACCCGAAGCCTTTTTTGCTTGCACTAACCAACAACTCGAGACAACAATTTCGGCCAAATTAGGGAAACATTTTACAAACAAACGTATACGAATTTCACCAATTTATTTATTGTTATATCGAAAACAATAAAATTTGAGAAATATTATATTCTATAATTACTTTATGTATGATATTTCATAAAACAATACTCAAAATGATGCATCCTAGGTTTATCAGAACAGGTATAATAATAATATATTACTTCCCGCCTACTTCCAGGTGTAATACAATCAGAACAAACCTTACAATCCCTTTTCCGCCTATTAATTATTATCTTTAAAAAAAATATCTTATCACAAATCTTAAATAAGAAAATAGAGAATAACAAAAGACTTCAAATCAGTCGGGCGCCGTATCAGCGCCATTCGAGTTGCCACTTAAATCTGCCGCTCAAGTGCAAAGGGTTAAATGAAATTTGTCCAATAATTTTGTAGATATCAAAACATTTTGTTAAGATAATATTAACATACTGTAAAACATATCTATCATCATACTAAGAAAAAAAAAAATAATAATAAAGTAACTCGAAAACGAAGACGAGCAGACCAAAAGTGTTTGGTTGTATCTCGCGAGGGTAAATATGACTCTCCCGCGTACAACCCTTATCTGTTTCATCGTCTGATCTGGTATCTAGCTCTGGGGAATACTAAGAAAGACAGATAAAAAAAAAAAGAAATAATATAAAGAGGAGACGATAGAAAAGAGAAAGGAGAGAAAGGATGAGAGAGAGAGAGAGAGAGAAACAGAAAAGGAGAAGGTGAAATACATCAGAATCGCATCCCCCACCAGAAATGTATCACGAGAAGGGGAAATTCCCCTTCTTGCGTTGGTGAGTAGGAAGAAGGAGATAGACGAAGGAAGAGGTAGAGAAAGAGGAGGTGAAGGTGGAGGTGGAGGAGATGGTGGTGTTGTAGGAGAAAGAGGAGGAAAGGAGGGTAGGTTGTGTGGCTGAGAGTCTGATAGTGAAAGAGAGAGAAAACGCGGGGTGTATTCGTAGCAGCCCCGCCCGTCATATTCCACGATAGCCAATCCCGCGAGCTCTTTTTATTAGATCCATAAATCCATCATATCGAGTTGTGCTTGTGTTAGTGGCAAGTTTTCTCTCGACATTCATTGGTCGAGCTTATGAGTAGTAGGTTCATCGAGAAAAGCAAACTCCCTCTTTCCCACACCCCTCTTTTTCTTTTAAAGAATACAATACGTACAATAGAAATAATATTATAGTAGTAGTAGTAGTAGTAGTAGTAGTAGTGTAGTAGTAGATATATTATTCTAAATATATATATAGGATACACAAGGTACCATTCAACTATTTTACTTTGGTTGGATTCTGTTGGCGCATTGCGGACATTTCTTCTTTACTCCGCCTCGTTATTAATATTGCATTTTTCTACGTGGGCAAAAGAAAGAGAGAGATAGAAATAAAATGCAAAGGAAAAAAGGTAAAAGACTCTTTACTCTCTCTCTCTCTCTCTCTTTCTCTCTCTTTTGAAAAAAGCGTGCTCGCGGAGGTACTCGCGGTGGTACTCGCGGAGGAGTGGAGTACCATCGGAGGTGGGCTTCGAGTGAGAAATATTCTTTGGTGGGGATGAAAGTTGCGCGCGCAACAACACCACTACTACTACTACTACTACCAATACAAATATATACGTTCATATTACTACCACTGGTAAAGAGAGTGCAGGGGTAAACCCTGCAGACCACTGTCCACTCTCCTCGACCCTCTCTTTGTCTCTCTGTCTCTTTCTCTCTCTATCGCAACCCCCGAAACCTGTCGAAGCGTCTTCCGAACTGGCTAAAACGAACGAAAGCGACGTTCCGTTGCTCCTTGCCTTGAAATACCTTCGAAATACATTTCCAAAAGAATATCCTTTATATCGAAATGCTTTTCGTACGATTTCAACACTCAAATATTCATTTCAAAATTATTTTCTTGAATTAATATTATATAATAAAATATTATTCATACTTTTATAGTTTAAAAGTATCATCGATAATTAATACTTCGTTAAAAAAAAGGAAAAAAAAAAGGTTAACTCGTAAAGGGTAGAAATATTCGCAAGACGACAAGTATTGTACCGGACATAAGGGATATAAAATAGTATTGGGCGTAGTGAGTGAGATAAAAAGAGAAAGAAAATATCCCTAGGTGTTATCTCTTTCTCTCTTTAAACGTAGGGATGGAAAGGAAGTCCGAAGAGGGGTAAAAAGAGAGAGAGAGAGAGATGGTAGAAGAGAAAGAGGAGGAAGAGGAGAGGAGGAGGAGGAGGAGGAGGAGGGGAGAGTTGCAAGGAAGACTCGAAGACCATGAGACTCCTTGACGGACGCGAGGATCAATATCCTCCGATACCATACTCCGAAAGCTATATACGAACCCATTTCCACCGCCAATAAAACGCCATACCTACGTGTATTGCGCTATACGGGCGATTCTCTTCCTGGCCTCCTATTGGCCGTAAAACACTGGCCGGCTGAAAGGTTGAATTTTATCGCCGGGAAAGAAATATCGATGTAAAGGCGAGAACTCGTCCCGATGCGGAATACATACGTATGTACGTTGGTCGGTTTGGTTTGGTTCGTATAGAAAGGTAGGTAGGTAGGTAGGTAGGAAGGTTGGAAGGTTGGAAGGTTGGAAGAGAGTGAGGTATTATCGAGAAAGAACCCTCGCATATCGAATCTCTCGTTACTTGACTTATCCTGAAAACGATCGCACAAGTTCTACGTATTTTTTTCCCGTTCAATGAGAAAAGGGTCTCGTTAAAACGTCTCATTTAGTTTCTTTTTTCTTTTTTTTTTGTTTTTTTTTCTTCTTCCACTATGAGGTTTTTTTCTTTATTTCAATCTGCGGAAAAAAATCGAATTAATTTGATTCGTGTCAAATAATATTATGTCGTATTATTATTAATTCGTAATATTATATTCTGATACTTTGATTATTATATCTAAAACATGTATGAAAGATAAAAATAATAATATTATATGATTATATATATATATATATTATAAAATATTCATATATATTAATAATATATTAATATAATATTCTATGATTACAATATTATAAATATATGCAAGATAAGATATAATCTTGATATAAAAATAAAATAAATATCGTATTAATACGTAAATAAAATGATATTGTTAATTAAATATGAAATATCAAACAAAATAAATAAATATTATAAAAATATAAGTAATATATAAATAAAAAATAAATACTACGTTCTAAAATTTAAAATGACAAATACAATACACAAATAAAAATATTCTAAACATCGTAAAAACCCTTTAATCCCAAATAAAAACAATAAACAAATAAATATCATTGTCATAACAATAAAAAACAAACTTACAATAATAAAGATACAATGGATTATAGTTGAGTTTCAAAAAAGAGTACTCAAGAAAACAGGTGCGAGAAGGACCACACAAAGCGTACAGATACATACTCAAGTATATATATATATATATATATATATAGAAAGAGAGAGAGAAAGATATCTAAAACACGTATATACACACACATTTGTACACATTCATAAATATACAATATATATCTGTAAAGTGTAGATAGGAATGAAACGGAGCGTTCCTATTGGAAGAAGGGAGTTTCCAATCATAACGTGCTGTGATATAACTCGCTCTATGATATGATATTATCATAACGCTGGGGCGTTTATTATTGGTCAGCTTCACCCTACTCCGATTCCTTCGTTCCTTCCTTTCTTCCACCCTCCGAGCTAGGAACCGTATTCCGAAGCTCCACGCGTACGTTCCTCGACTGGCAAGGTGGGGCTCGCAGCCCCGCCGACCGCCCTCCTTCCCCTTCGCTCGCCCCCCGAATTATGAGGATCAATACGCGAGGAAGCTTGCAAGGGCAGTGCCGACGCTACTCACTCCTCGACCTCCTTCGAGGACAGACATGTCCCTTTTTCCTACTCTTCTTACTCTTCTTACTCTTTCTTTATCTATCTATCTATCTATCTATCTATCTATCTATCTATCTATCTATCTATCTATCTATCTATCTATCTATCTATCTATCTATCTATCTATCTATNATCTATCTATCTATCTATCTATCTATCTATCTATCTATCTATCTATCTATCTATCTATCTATCTATCTATCTATCTATCTATCTTTCTCTTTTAATATATTACATCATTTTATATTTATATTTTATTATTATTGTTATTATGATTTTATATGATATATATTATGAATTTGTCTAATTAATTTTTTAGATATTTGGTATTTTATTTTTATTATTGTCAAGTATATTTATAATTAAACATAGAATATTTATTAAAATATGGTTTTAATTAAAAATAATTTAATATATAATATATATATAATATATAATGATAACCATAACTTTCAACCCTTATGAGTGACTCTTCTATAATTACACTCTAATTTTTTTTTTATTATTATTATTATTATTATTATTTTATCTATCATAAATGAACAACTAATATATGTTATTTAAATCGTAATTTAGAAATAATATTATTTTAATTATAAATAATAATATAAATAAAAATATTCTACTCTACATTGTTATAGGCACACATTGCATTTTTATTGCATAATAAAATATAACATAGAATTTGAATTGATGCATATTGATGCATCATGAATAAATATATTTTTTCTAAATAATAAAAAAAAATAAAAACGAGTTTTTAGGAAAAAAAAAAAAAAGAAAGTTTTAAAAACGTGGAATTATCTTGAAGAAGAAGAAGAAGAAGAAGATATTCAAAGTATCAACTGGTGGAAAACGCGTGAAACGCGATCACCGAATGAGGTTGATACGAAACCAAAAGTTAGAGAAAGATAGATAAATAGATAGATAGAAAGAGATAGATAATTGAGAGGGCAAATTGGAGAGGGTTTTAGAAGATGATAGAGAGAGAGAGAGAGAGAGAGAGAGAGAGAGAGATGGTTTAGGTCTCTCATATACGTGTGCATAGCATTATAACGGAACAATCGATATACGCTGTCAGCGGCATACAACTCGAGCAGCCGCTCTGCTGTGTTGCATGAACTAAGCCAACCATCCTCTTTCCCTTTCCCACCCACACCTTGTCTCTCTCTCTCTCTCTCTTACTCTCTCTGACTCTCTTTCTCTCTACGTCCCTCGGCAGCACCGTTCAACGACCGCAAACTACCTAGTCCTCCAAAGTCCACGTTTCACTTTGCATAACCTACGAGGCAACCGCAACCTCAAAACCATTTTCCCACCCCGTCTATGTTCACCGCCTGCCATCGATGATATTTTCTTCTCTACGAATCGCAATTACGCCAAAAGGATTTACCCAACTCTCTAGGGAATCAAATATTTCAAATAAATAATATTTGAAGATTGTATGTTCATTATTCCCCATATGTGGGACATGATCAAATTTCACGCATTTTTTTAGTAGAGTGTACTCGATACGTAAAATCCTATCACCACTTAACACGTTTAACGCCACATAAATTCTTAGGGAAATTCTCGTCAGGCCACAGGCGTTACTTTGTATTGAAAAAATACCCTAATAGCACAAAATATTGAATATACATGTGTATTTAATATATTAATTGTTATATTAAATAGACATTGAATCTCTTTTTAATATTAAATACACATGTATTCAATATTTAATGCTATTAGGGTAGTTTAACGTGTCAGTCACCAATGACGGACGTGGCCTAAACAGAAAGTCTAGTGTCAGCCACCGATGGCTGACGTGGCGCTCAACATTTTAAAATATAACCTAACTGGAAATGAAGAAATAAGAAGAATCATAAAAGAAAGATGAAGAATCACGCAGGTGTTGTTGTGCCATAAGAGAGAGAGAGAGAGAGAGAGAGAGAGAGAGAGAGACGTTCAAGAAGGTAGACAGGACGTTGGCAGCAATTATGTTCGTCGAATGAACGGGTAAAGAAACTGAGACGAATGAAAAGCCCACTGAGAATAGAAAAAGAATAAGAGAGAAAAGAAGAGGGATAGAGAGAGGGTAAGATAAAGTCAAAAACGAAGAGGAAGAGGAAGAAGAAGGGAGTGAATTTTTTATCGGTAAAAACTCCATTAGAGAGAGAGAACATAGCGTCAGTGTTTGTTATTGGTCATCCTTGGAGAAGATGGAGAAAAGAAGGAAGGAAGGAAAGAAGGAAGGAAAGGGATGAGTAAGAGGGATAGGGAGGGGGAGTTGTCCGGCGCAGAGATATCCATTGATCCGAGGGACGGTAGATCTCCCCTTTACTCCACCCCTGCACCTAAGAGTCCATCTTCTTCTCTTTCGATAGAGAAAGAAAGAAGAAGGACGAAAAATATCGTGCGAGACAGAAAAAGTAAAAGTAAAAGTAAAAGAGAGAGAGAGAGAGAAAAATAGAGATGGTCGGGTAGATAAGTAAAAAAGAATACGGGGGTGAGGCTAAAAAAAAAAAAATAAAGTAAGAGAGAGAGAGAGAGAGAGAGACGAACTATAATCCCTTCCAAAGTGTCCAGAGTGTACGAACGTACGCAGGCATCTACAATGTTCCTTTCCTGCGGGTGGTATCAAAGAAATCAATTATCCAGCAATACATACATGTTGTGCAGTCCACCTCTCCAATACTCTCACCCGATCCCTTCCTCCTACCTAGCCACCATTCCCTCTTTTTCTCGCCACCACTTCTTTCCTTTTCGAGCCCCTTCTCCTAGCAGAAGACCTTCCTCCTTTCCTTTCCTTTCCTTTCTATCTTTCTCTTTCTCATTCTTTCATACCACCCACATACCCCCCGTTTTCTCCACGACCCACATATTTATTTTATACTGCCCGCAGCTTATACGAGAGTTCCGTAGAAGAGGAAGAAACGCTTTTGCAATACCCCGGAATCCCCCAAGTTCCATGAGGATGCTTCGTCGACGTCGTCGTCGTCGTCGTCGTCGTCGTCGTCGTCGTACCCAGGAAAACTCCGCCTTTTTCTTTACCTCGACCGTGGCCCGTGCTCAATCGATATTGGATGTCACTTCGCGATATACCTCTACACGTGTATAATCCTCCTTCTCCTCCTCCTCCTCCTTCTCCTCCTTCCACAACCCTCTACCCACTGGTCCCCTTCCTCTTCTCTTCTGCGTCCTCTTCCTCTTCCTACCTCACTCCTATCCACCCACTTCCTCTAACCCCCACGAACAGTGGAACCAGAGCTATATTCAAACTCCAACTCCAACTTGTTCCTTTCCGTTTCACCGTTCGATTTATATCCAACGCGTTTCCGCGAGACGGACGATCGTAATTATCGGCGTTGATCGTATGGAACGGATACGAACGAACGAGTAAACAAAATACCAAACGCATATACCCTACCCTACTCTCTCTCTCTCTCTCTCTCTCTCTCGCTCTCTCTCCATCTTCTTCCCTCAACCCAATATGCGTATATAACGTAAATACATGTAATGGATATGTATATATGTATATACTTGAGATATACGTCGATTCCCCGTTAAGGGTATCGCTTACCCTTAACGGGGAAAGGTTTCCCTTTGCTTGTCCAAAGACACCTTCGTGTTTCGATGTTAAGTCGGTGTCGAATGAATGCCCGGACAAGATACGTTAAACTACTTTCGAGAACTTACCGAAAACAGGAGTAGAAAATACTCCTTTTTTTTCTTTGATTCACGTAGTTATCCTACGTAAAGGAATTAATCCAAAAAGAAAGTTCATTCATTTGAAAAATAAAAAACCAAAGAATTTGAGATTTATCAAAAACACGAACAATGAACGTGAATGTCCTCTGGGTTCTAGGGATAAACGATTAGAAAAGATTTGAAAATAAAGAAAGTAAAATAAACGATGATTACTTGTGTAACTATTCCAAAAAAAAAAAACCCCCATGGCAAAGAGAAGGAAAGAAAGGGTGAGAGTTGGGGGGAGAGAGAAAGTGGGGAGAAGAATGTTAAGCGAGTATATACAAATGAATGGCGCCAATGTCCGGTAAAGCTATAGAGATCCGTTTATCAACGGTGCATCTCGCTTCCAATCACTCGGACGATATAACGGTATTAATCTAAACTAAAAACAGTCCGTCAGAGTAACGTCGCTTCCGGGATACACGGGGCTTCGAATCGAATGGATTGCAAACGGACGGATAGGCAACGTTGGGAATCGAACGAGAGAAGACAATGGCCAACGAACACCAATGAGAGAAAAGGAGAAACAGAAAAAGAGAGACAGAGAGAGAGAAAGAAGAGATAAAATGAAACGATAGCAACTAAAAAGAGAGAGAGAGAGAGAGAGAGAAAGAAAATAAAGAAAGAATGAACAAGAGAGAATAGGAAATAATAAAAAGAGAAGAAAAAAATAATGGAAAGAGATAGAAGAGAGAAAGTGAGTGTGAGTGTGAGTGAGAGAGACAGAGAGAGAGAGAGATAGAAATAGGTTCGACTGGACAGCACGTGGACGACTGGACTCTCTCTACCTACTTTTATATCGCTCGGGAAATAATGGGATTCCCATCATGAAGTGGATTTCCCTCGGGAGCCAGTGGACATCGATGCACGCGTCAAGAGATCCTACGCCATCCGACGCCCGTATCCTATCGCTCTTTCTCTCTCTCTTTCTCTTTCTCCCTTCTACACCTTCCTTCCCCCGTAACTATCCTCATCCTACCTACTCTCTCCTCCTCCTCTTCCTCCTACATCACGACAGAGCCCTAGAGAAGGGCTGACTACTCCTCCTCGATCGTCTCTCGTTCACCTGTCCGTCCACGTCTTCTTGTCTCTTTCTTTCTTATTCATCTAACTCGATCTCTGTCTGTCTCTCTCTCTCTCTCTTTTGTTTCTATCTTTCAATGTTATCATTTAAAAAAAAAAAAAAAGTTTAACAAATATAATCGATATTTCGTATTTTCAATTAAAAATTTTGAAAATATTATTATTGCAAGTTTTTTTCTTGTTTTGTTTTTGTTTTAAATTTAGCGGGAACATTTTTATAATTTCGAATTAGTAAAACAAGAAATTATTAAATTGAATTGATTACCTTTTTTATTTGCATCTTAGTGATGAATTTCTTCGATAAATTGTAGAATGGATTTTCCTCTTCATCCTATTTCGATCGAATATATTCCTAGACTGTTTAAATTGCTCAAAGTTTAGTCTTTAGAAGGGGGAACACTTTTTCAAACGATGTACTTCCTTGGTAGACATATTTGTAAATGTCGAGAACCGCGCTTCTTCAATCTGGTTCAAGTAAATGCACCACTGACGACATCTGTTGATACATTTGAGGAATTTAATTACCATCGTTGGATAAAAAGTAATCTGTTTTACCTAATGAGAGATGGAAGATAATGCAGAGATCTTCTTTATTCACCCAAACTCCTTGGATAACATCATTGTTGTAGTTTTGGTTAAAAAGCGTATATTTTTTTTAAGTCTATATAAAAAACAAATATTTTTCTATTAAAAAATGAAAATTACTTAATAATCAATTTGATTGTTATAAATTGTTATAAAAACGAATATAATTAAATACATATAAAGTAATACTTGTGCGTAAAAACATCAAAATTGCATTATTTTTTAAGGTTAACCGGGTATCATGGATGTATAATCGAAAGAAAAGTATTTTCACATATAAATACATTTTATACAGTAAAATAATCAAATACGATTCATCATGACGACGTTTTGGAAATCAATTAACAATAATTTAATTTCACGTGCACTTTTAAAATACAAGTAAGCGATATTATCATGGTATTACTTTTAATTTGAATATCTAGGTTATGTTCATAATTATATTTCTTTTTTAATACAAAATATTCTATTATAATTCTTAGTGTTGATATTATTAAAGTTCCTGTACGAGAAAGGTTTGCAAATATACCTAAAAAACGTCATCCAGGTTGGCTTCCTAAACAAAACCGTGTTGTAAGTTAAATTTTATTTAATATTACTAATATAATTGTTTAATCTTACATAGCCTAAAAAATCTTATTTAATTGTACATGTGTTCGCATTTTATTAATTACAATTTTATATATATATATATATATATATATCTCTTTCTTTTTCTTTTTCATAATAGCTACACGACGAACATATTACCCCCGAAAATAAAACATTTATTAAAGAAGTCATACAATCAAAATATAATTCACCGCTTAATATAAAGCCAATTGAACCAATCACAGAATGGAGAAAAGGACTCAAAAGAACAGGTTTGATAGCCAAAAAAATCGGTATTTATCCAATGTGGTTAACAAATGGAAAAAAAGTTTCATCTACGTTACTACAGGTAAATTAAATGACTCTCATTAACGTCGTGCCATAATAAATAATAATAGTAATAATAAATTCATTTTTACAGATCGTTGATAATCAAGTAGTAAAATATATAACACCAGAAAATTTTTTCCCAGTTAGAACGAAAGCCAAAAACATAGATTACAGAGTAAAACACAAACTTGGATCTCTCGTGGTAGGAGCAGAAAGTTCAGACCCACAATTGGTATTAATTTTAAAACGAATTTTTATCTATCTTTTTTGTTTCTCTCTCCCTCATTCTCTTTCTCTCCAGTTCACGTCAATGGTACAATTGATAACATTGAAAATATTTTTTTTATTTATAGTTTAGAAAAGAATATTGCGGCCTATTCAAAGATTCCGGAGTAATGCCTAAACGTATTTTGATGAGATTTATGATATCGCCAGAAGCTGCATTACAACCCGGTACACGTTTGTACGCGGCTCATTTTAAACCAGGCGATGTTATTGACATTCGTGCAAAAACGTAAAAACTACTTTATTTTCATTTGAAATATATATTTGTATATTAATGATAAAGCATGCGTTATTCTAAAGAACGATATTTCTATATATCATTATCATTAATATTAATATTATTATTGTTATTATAATAATAATTATTATTATTATTAATAATAATTAGGGTAGACCGTGGTTTTCAAGGAGTCATGAAAAGATGGGGTTTCAAAGGAATGCCTGCGTCTCATGGCGTAACTAAAACTCACAGAAGGCCAGGAAACATTGGCAGTGGTGGAGCAATGGCTCGGGTAATGCCAGGTACTAAATTACCTGGTCACATGGGTAATCGGTGGCGCGTAATTAGAGGTTACAGGGTAAGATATTAAACAAATACAATTTACAACTATATATGTATATACATTATTCATTAATTTTTAGTGATATTTCTTAAAAGAAAACAATATTAATTGTTGTTGATTAGGTGTCTCATATAATTCTTGCTTTTTCAGATTTTACGAATAAATACAAAATATAACGTAATTTGGGTTATGGGCCAAAACATACCTGGAGAAACGAATACCTTTTGTTATTTATTCGACACGATGCTACCTTGTAGAAAATCAGAAACTCCCCCATATTTCCCAACTTATTTACCCGATTTAAGTAAAGAACCATTGCCAGAGGATTTATATGCAGATGATGTACATCCATTCAAAGCACCCACAATTCGAATCAGCGAAGAATCTTAATTGTATTATATAATAAAGTTAACATAAAAAATTATATATATACGAAATATATATATATATATATATAATAATGTCAAAATAAATTCTTGTTGTTTACGATTACTTTTCCTTTCGATGCTACTTATTTAGCATTCATTGAGATATGTTGTATAAAATAGTACAATTTATTAATTAATTCGACATTAAACTTGAGGCAAAACGCCCAGACTGAAGGTTAGAGTTATGCCGGATTCACGCTATTTACTTTTTTTATTATAGCCGCTAGCTCCTTATAGAAATGTCGACAATCATTAATTATGCTAGTAAAGAGTAGTCAATCGATTCATTTATTTAGTAATCAATATCATTATAAATTTAACATGCCTAAAATATACACGAATCGTTTTATAAATGTAACATCGCTAAGCAAGACTCATCCTGAGTTTGAGTAAAGAGCAACATGTTCAAGCAATAAAAAGGTCTCCTCTCTGCGCCTCCATTTGAGAGAGCAACTAATCAATTTACTAGAATAATTTACTCGCACATATCGTATTGCTAGCTGCGTCCGGCTAAGACTCGCTCCGCCAATACTTTTATTATGCGTAATAAAGAAAGGTAACATACATATCAGAAGAATTGGAAGGATAGAACATAAGGACACAGTCGATGCTTGCTTCGTAACAGTTTGTCAGCTCCATAAATCTTCCATTTTAAGTTTTTTTGTGGTCAGAAAAATCAGCAGATTGCTTTGTCTCTGAATCAGCAAGAAGTACGACTCTTGGTTCAAATAGTGGCACGAGATAAATAATACCACGTGTTGTCAGTGGAGCAGAAAAAAATGTAGGATTAGGAGGAAAGGGAAAGCAGATTTGCTCCACCTCGGATTTTGTCGGGGGACGGCACGATCGGATGAAAAAGAAAGGAGACTCTCTCAGAATTTAAAACCTTCACTCGGAATACTCATTGTCTGATCAAATTCAAATGTTCCATCTCCAGCCTGCGCTGGGCAATTAGTTTCATCAGCCTATGTAATCGTGAAAAAATAAATTCGTTAGTTAAGTCATATTAAAGTAATAAATCTTATCAAATAATTGTTTATAAAAAAAAAAAAAAATAAAAAAAATTTAACCCTAAACCCTACCGACAATTTTTGTATAACCTATTCCTACCTACCACGCTCGGTCAAATTGACCGGTAATTAAAAAAGTTATCGATTTTAGTATTCAATGTAAAATTATTTTGTATATCTAAAATTATTTATAAAAAAAAGAAAAAAAAATCAAATAAAATTAAACTTTTATATGCAATGTTATGCATACATACATTACTTATATACTATAATACTACATGTATATACTTTATTCGGCTTCCTTACAATATTTACAAATTATTTTAGTCTGAAATGTACATTTGCCGCAAACATATTTTTCACACTTTGAACAGATTGTTGTTGTTTTATAATCTTTACAAAATTTCATTTGACAAGTTTTTCAAATCTGAACTTGTGGACGCTGTTGACAAAAGTATTTTTTCGTGAGATTTTTAATATGTATCGCAGAGCTCTGAAACTAACTTGGATTCCCAAATGGACTTGAACATTCTCTCCTTTCATCCTTTCCCAAATAGGGAAACCCATTTATTATATACTTGCTATTGACGTTACACGCCAACCAGAACTTTATTCCAAATTTGTCTGGTTTGTTGGGAATATACTGTGTAAATCTACACTAGTAAATCGATCCCATATTGTAGATACCATATTGTAGATACCATAGAAAATTTATTGGTTTGTATTTATCATTTAGCAATAAATCAATCATTAACTGCATTGAATACTAAAATCGATAACTTTTTTAATTATCGGTCAACTTGATCGAGCGCGGTAGGTAGGACACCTGATAAATTTTTCTTGGACAAAAAAAAAATAATAACTAAAAGTACAGAGTGAAAAAAATGTTCTATGCATATTCTAAGAATTGTTAGATAGTTCGATAACGGTATTATAACGTTTAATTTAATGTGTGTTATTTCATAGTTGTATAGTTTAATGTATGTTAAACGTGTACATTTTATAAAAGTTTGATAAAGGTCAATTTGACCAATACTATTAGATTTAGTATTAACAATATCGTTCCTTACCTCTCCTGAAAAATATTGCTCGATAATATCATAAGCTAGTTTATAGATGTCTACATTCTCATGATTTTGGAGACTTTCAATTTTATCCAAGCCTATAAAACATAAATATATATTTTCATTAGTTTATACGATCGGATAAAATATTATACTATCGTAATAACGATACAAACCTGAACATTCCTCTATCATGTTAGCTAAGTATTCAACATGTGCACCAGCAACTTTGAGCATGTTTTGTATACCATCAAGTACAACTTGTATAACTTGGGTATCTTTACATGAAAGGAGATCGCAGAAAGGTGCGATTACTCCTTCTTGAATAAGCCGTCCAACTTGATCACTATTACCACTTATTGTTAAATTACTGATTGCCCATGCTGCTTCTTTTTGTGTTTGGAATTCTCCCTGAAATTTACATTGCAATTTCAATTAAAATTCGTCTCTCAAACGTGTCATTTTAAAAAAAATTAAAAGAAAATAAGTAGATATATTTATACCTTCGCCAAATTACGAATAATAAGTGGCAATAATCCAGCATCTATTACCGCTTGAACTTGTGTTTGATTACCCGCAGTAATGTTAGAAAGGAACCAAATAGCTTCTTTACAAATTTTCTCTTTTGGATGAGTTAATAAATTTGGAAAATGTGAAAGAGCGTCACAATTTAAAACAACTTGTGTTTGTTCATCCGAACCAGTTACAATATTGCCAACCGCGCGTAAAGCTGCTGTCAATAGTTTAACTTCTTTGTGCGAAAGAAGAGGAATAAGACGTGGTACAACACCGCTATCTATCACCATCTGGATTTGTTCATTACCGCTATCAGTAAGATAACTTAATGCCCAAACTGTGTCGATAAGAACCTGAAGTAAGAATAATAAACATTCGAATTAAATAATAATAATAATAATAATATAAATATAAAATAATATCTTATTACTACTAAATTTTGTAAAATTAATTTTCATTACTCAAAGAGATATTACGAACATTAATATCTGAGTGATGGATGAGCATATTAAGTGCAGGTAATATGTCCTTTATCGTTTGAACAGGTGGAGGAGGTTCTTTATTTCTACACAAGTTGACGATCACCCATGTGACATTACGTAAAAAAGGTAGTGGAATATCAGGTTTAATAAACCTTAATAAAGGCTGTACAACACCAAGATTGATAACATAGTCTCTAGGTGCTGGACCATCTCCAATAATATTTCCTAAAAACAACGTCTCATTGTTTATTGTATATGAAAACATTCAAATGAATTTTCTTCAAATGAATACTCACCTAAAGCCCAAACAGCTTGTTCACAAACATTTTGCTGACTCGAAAGTAACAAATGTAGAAAAAGTGGAACAGCACCAGCTGCGACTACAGCTTGTGTTTGAGCGGATGTTCCACTAGCGATATTCGTAAGTGCCCATGCTGCTTCGAATTGTAAAGATGAACTACAAATTAAAGAAATAAAATAATTACAATATATACACATAATCATACATATCATTTAAGTTATATCACATTATCATACCTATTGTGCTGTTCAAGACAACGAACTAAAATCGGTAAGATACCACTTTTAATTAATGGATCAATTGGTGGATTGCGATCCGAAGAAAGTAACTTTCTTGCTGATTGAACAGCTTGTAATTGTTCAGCAGGATCAGGACTTTCCGCTTTCATTACTAATTCCTTTAAATTGATTTGTGACAAATTCTTTTCATTATCATCTTCATCTAATATCATAGAAAGTCGTTAATGTATTATATTGTAAAAAGAAACATTAAGAAAATTATTATTATTATAAAACAACGAAAGTTCTAATAGAACTTTCAATATTTATTTCAGCAATTATTATATTACCAGTTGAATCTGTGATAGGTACGTTTCTCCTTTTTTGTAAAGTCTCTTCGCGTCTGTTTTTACGCAACTCAACTGTTACTTCATTTCGTCTTCTTCGCATTTCCTGTTAACAATATAAAATGAAATATACATACAAATACAATAAACATATACAAATATAATCTTTCATACGAAGGATATAAAGAAAATATACTTATCTATACAAATCATAAGCAAATGATTTATACATAACTTATTTTGACTAATATTGCTATTTGTAAATTAATTGTTCCCGCGTTAAAAAAAAAAAAGAAAATAATAAAACTAAAAACGTTTAATAAGAATACACAAATAAAAAATTATAATAAAATATTATCAGCAACATCGATATAATAATAAAACGATCATTAAGACGCAATATAAACAGTAATAAATAATTTAAATGGAAACAAAAAATGTTTTTCTACGATTTCAAACAAATTGCGTCATATTTTGACATAAATAACATTATGATAATTACTCGATTCTAATATTTTTATAATGAATTGTGCGATAGAACAAATTTTATTAAATACGAAATAACGTGTATATAAAAAAAAAAATCTTCCTCAATAATAGTATTTGTTTTGATGTCTGTCGAGAAAGAATACGAGTAATAAACAATCTTTGTTCAAAAACAATACGTTTATCATCACTACCATGATGGTTTGATTTATTCGTACAAATGATATGGAAGGAAAGAGAATGTGGTACATAGGAATCGGAGGAAGAGATTCGCACAAGACGAGGAAGACATATCAAACGTAAATTGTAATTGCCCTGTCATTGCCAAAAGGAGTAAGCATGGCGTCGATCATTCTAGAATGTTAGCTGTTAAAATAGATTATTATCGTATATCTCAAAGACCAAAAAATACTCACTTCTTGATCCTTGCCTTTGTTCTTAAATACCATCATTCGGTTCTTGTTTAGCATTTCGGCCGCCATTTTTCCAATAACCAATCTTTTTAATAGCGTAAATTGATGAATGTATGCCGGTAGAACAGACCCGTACAAACCGTTTTAATCTTCTATCCGTGGAAAAGTATAAATGATTTATTTCGACAACTGCATTCCGTCACACAATATCTTTATTATACGTTAGTATGCACTATCATGCATAACACTCCCTCTTGTTGAACCGCCACACGAATCGGTTGTCGCACGGTCACGTTTTTCAACACGAACGCAACGTTCGACCGTTCCGGAAAGTACTATGGGAACTAATGAAAGATGGCGTTCTAAGTCAAAGAAAATAACTAAGGAATTTTTTTATATATTCACCAATTACAACTCTTACTAATTAATATTTTTGACAATATCCTTGCAAAGAATCATGCGAATTAACCAATCCAATTATTCATAAAGAAAGCGCCAATTTTCTATCGAATGTTTGATTTTCTATTGGTTATTAATTTCAACGTTTTCATTGCGTTTAATCAATTCACCAATCAAATTTAATCTTCCAATATCTTTCGACTAATGAACAATTAGAATTACTTACATTTAAAGATCCAATAACAAAATTGTAAATTAACATTCAATATTTCTCAAACGCTGATTGGCTATCAAATTGCCAACCTATAGACTTGCGAAATATGATAAAATGTACATATTATTTACGCAAATTCGAAACTTGCCGAGTCATGCCATTAATACGTGTACTAAGAACAGTGGTGCACAAACTACAAATCGAGAGGGAGACTCACAATGATTGGCTGTTCGAAAATTTCATGAATTTTATGAATATATAGCAATAATATTATTTCTAAATGATCAATTATTTTCTATTTTTAACATCACATAATATCACTAATGTTATATTCACTAAAGAATTACAGAAAATTGAAAAATTGATTGTTTTTCAGCAACGCCATATACATATATATTAAAATAAGAAACATAATATTGGTAATTCTATTAATAAACTAATGTTGACTTATTATTTCGTTTTCTCGATAATTCGGCTTTTTTGACATCCTGTATTTTTGTTGTGAAAAAACAAAATTTTTATTTCAATTACTTATTATAGAAAAAAATCATTCTAAAATTATATCTATAAATCGTTAGTTCTCACATAAAATTAATTTTTACATCAAATACAATAGAAAAAAAAGAATATTAATTATTTACTACAGAAAAAAAATTCTCTCGTTATTATGTCAATGAGTATGTTTAAAAATAAATGTCTACAGAGACATTGCAAGGAACGCGCGACGCGTTTACTTCCGTTTAAAAAGAATTGTCACTCAAAGAGAAAATTCTTTTCTCAACATTCGTTCCTCATCATTTCGGGATAGGCCGTCGTTCGTAAAAACACAAACACCTCTCATCTTTCTGCCGTTTGGTCTTTATTATTTTAGACGACCCCCTTACAGCCCACCATCTGCATGCATACCCACGCTCATTTCGGCTTTTATACCCGGTAAGCATCGAACACTACGAGAAGGATCTGCAACTTCGTTTACGAAGAGTGTAAGGCATCCTGAGTATAGTGTTTAAGTCCCGTGACCGATTAAATATCAGGTATCATATTCTTTTTGTCTAACAGGAAGAAGTGACTTCCGATATCTTTTAAGTACCATAAATATGTCACTAATGTAAAAACAAATGTATCAAAAAAAAATAGAAGATGAATAGTAAAAGGGGATAAAAACTTGATCGGATCTTTTTGACAATCAAATCAATTAATAAAATATTAATAAAAATTAAAAGAATCTTTGAAAGATGAGACTGATCGAGAAACCTCCATCTTGGTAAATTCGATGGCATTGATGTCACCAATCCCATACTCGTCTCTTTCTCATTTCTTTCTTTATGTACATATTATTGCATACAATTAAGAATGTGAAAATACTTTTAATGAATAAAATAAAGATTTTCTTCAAAAGAGAATTATTTCTTTTGTCAAACACGAGTTGACTCACGAGCAAGAAAATACTTGGAAGAAGAACCGACGCTATTCTTGCATCCAGGTGTGAGCCTGTAACGCCAATGTAAATATACAACACTTACGCCATTCCGACGAAGCCTCTTCGAGAACTATTAACGTATCCCTCTCTTGTTCCTTTCCTCATCCACTTTCTTATATTTCGACCTATTTCTCGGCTACTTGTCTGCGCTCTTTGGCCCTTTGAGGGGCTAATAAAAAAGAACGACGAGAGATAGAGACATCGTTCTCGATTCGAGGGAATGAAAACGATGACTTTTTAAAGTCAACATGTTTATAATTTCAAACTTGTAAAGAGCATTCATCGTTTTTGACATTCTTACAAAAATAATAATCAATAAAAGAGAGAGAGAGAGAGAGAGAGGTATAATGATGTTAATTTATAGTGAATTAATATTAAATATTATTTTAATAATATATTAATTATTATTTAATATTATATATTATTATTATTACTCTCTGTTATATATAAATATATTGATAGAAATAATAATAATAATATTAATGCAATAAATATTTAATTAATTATTATTACATTGATATTACATATATGTGTTTCCTATAAATCATTTATAAGTGGAATATGTACTAATTTGTATATACTCGTAAAAGATTTTTTTACATCGTAAACAAGCCACGCGTCTTGAATTAAGAAACGCATCCTCATGATCGTAAACGGCCTTGTTTATCGCGATCGGTAGCTGAAAAGTCGAGTTGTTCTCCAGAAGAGTTTTGAAGCGTGTCAAGGAGTCGACTTGTACATCAACCATAGTAATAACAGTCATGGAAAAAGATATGAAATAATATTTAATCATCATTAACAAATATTAAGATTTACGCGCATATTCAAAATGTTTATAGTTTTTGTTTTCAACAATAAATGATTTTTGGAAACGTTTGACGTTAAAAATAGAAAATAAAGAAATTGGAATAATACAAAATGTATGGGGGGGGAGGGGAGATTGAAAAATATGAAACACATCGTAAAAGAATTTCGAAGAAGTACGAGATTTCACGGTATAATTTCAAAGTTTAAAAAAACGAGCAGTTAACCTTTGTATTTAGAAATAAAAATACAGATAACTCTAATTTCTTCCTAAACCAATAGCTAATTCTTTAACATTCTGAGAAAGTCATCTAAATTATCTCTATATTTCTTTTTTATCTAATGCATCATCACAAGATAGAGTATCGATTCAAAATAATATCTCAAATGAATACCATCTTAATTATCAAATTTGTACACATATATATATGCTTATAAATCATTATGTTTGTGTTAATAACTGTTAGTTGAAGAAAACAAAAATTGTCACAAAATTATCTAGAAACTATTTATATTACAAATATAAATAGTAAAATCAACTTAAAAAGAAAAAAAAAAAAAAGCTTTTTAAAAATTATTCCACTGTCATAATTACCGACACTCATACATACACACACACATACACGATGCAAATGATTTATTTATTTAAACAAGATTTCTTCGTCGAGTTTTCTGCTCGTTGATATGGTATTAGAAAATGTTACGACCTAAAATTCATCGCAAACATTAGAAACGAGCTGCGATAAGAAACAAACTAGCTGTTAACTACTACTCTTTCTCTCTCTCTCTCTTTCTCTCTCTTTCTGGTATCAACATTAACTCGTTTTATTTCTTCGTAAACAATAAGTAATAATCTACGAATAAAAATAAATGTTTAAGTAGAAAAAAAAAGAAATTCAAAAATAATAATTTACAATCGATCGTTAATCAATATCGTTAATCGATATGCAGATGCATTTAAAACAATATGAAAAAAACATACATATATCTTACAAGATAATTATTACAATACATTACGTAGATTTTCAATGAGACACGAGTATATGAGAGAGAATCAATCGCAACAATGTCCAACAGTAAAGAAAAAGTAATATTCGAATATTACTGAGAAACGTTATCCAAGAAACATTTCTCGCCGCATTACGATAGCGTAGGACGTACAGAAAAGATGATGAATTGCGTTTGTCTCTCTTGTAAATCCTTTGAAAGTACGTAAGTAAGTATAAATATATATATATATATAAATTTCTTGTTGTTGTTGTTGTGTTGTGCGTAACACGTAGAAAATATACATATATATATATACACAGAGTAGAATAAAATATACATAGAAGAATAAAATCAGTGTGAGTTCAAAGATATTACATTTGTATATGTTGTATATGTGTGTATAAATGTGTGCGCGCATACGAACAAGTAATGCGAGGGAGTTCTAGAAGTCCCAGTCTTTAGTCGGTCTTTAGTTTCGAATAAGCATTCGTTCAAGAAGAGAGGATTCACCGATCCCCTTCGGTACGCGTTCACGCACCCTTCCTCTCACTCACCCACTCTCACATTTTCTTTCTCCCTCTCTACCCTTCATCTTCTTCTTTTTCATCTTCATCTTCATCTTCTTCTTATTCCTCTTCTTCCGGCTTAATCGTCCACCACCCAGCCGGTTCTTCGTATATGTTCTTTTATCCTATTCGTTCATTAACAATCCTCGAACTTCCGTTCACCAATTTAATCATATTTATTATTTAAATGTTTACACGTCAAATATTACATCGATATCGACATTATTTGAATTATATTCAATATAATACGTTGTTTTTTTTTTATTTAACGATGACAATTATATTGTAGAAATAGTGTGACGATTTTGTGTTGAATTATATTTTTGATTAATATTAAATATATATTTGATATCAGTGTAATTATAAAGTTTATGTGAACTCTGACAAATATCGATCGATCTAATGGATATAAAAAGAAATGATAATCGTTCTAACAAACTTATGAATAATAGTGTTGGATAAAGAGAAGATACGCGGAAGAGAAGTTTCTCTTGAAGAAGAAACTTACTGCAAATGCGAAATTTTACTTAAAACAATGACGATGTGTTAACGCGTCGATGGTAATTGCAAAACCGGGTGAAGTGCAAAGTGCAACGAACGAGAACAGAAGAATAAAAATCAAAATCAAAATCAAAATAAATCAGGAAAAAGGAAGAGAAATTCTTTTGACCATTTCTTTTCTTGTTTGTTTTTTTTTTTTTTTTTTGTTAATTATTGTTAATTATTGTTAATTCGCACGAGTGATTCTTCTATCTTCTATTCTTCTTCTTGTTGTTGTATTTTTCTTCTTCTTCTTCTTCTTCTTCTCGTATTTGAAATTTATCTTCGAAAGAAAATCTTTTTCTTTCGTCATTTGATCGTTCGTTATGGATCGACGAAGGATTCCAAAAAAGAGAGGACTCTCACCTTCCATTAATTCAACTGAAACAGGTAAGAAATGATGAATTAATTGAAAAACTAAATCAAACTCAATTAATTATAAGTACGATTTAATATTATGATTAATTAATTCGACGCACACGAATGAAATATCTTTTCGAACGCGTCACGATATTTTGATCTTACGTTGGTGGTCCGTTTTATAAATGTGTTCCATTGATGAAAGTGCGATCGTATCTCAAGTAGCTACTGAATAATACCCTTTTTATTGAAATATTGCGAAGACTCGATCATAATGATAATTTAAATAAGGACGAGGTCTACGTTTCTAACATAAATAATATTTTCTTTAAATATTTTTCATTAAAAAAAAAAAAAAAAAAGAGAAAAGAAAAATATTCTAACCGATAATAAATTATCTCTTCATATTCTAGCGTACAAATAAGACACAACTTAATTTTAACTCAAYATTTCACAAAAAATCTAAAATATATATATATTTTCTCTCCCCACATATAAAAAGACAAATACTAATTATACTAAAAATCGTAGAGAAAAAGAAAAAAAAGGGAAATCGGTAAAGAACAAAAAACAAAATTTACATTTTTCTTATGTCTTTCGAAATTATCTTCAATATCGATATATTCAACCTTCTGATAAGACTGTGACCCTCTGAAGATAACCATATGCGTTGCATCAACACACACGAATCTCTCTCTCTCTCTCTTTCTCATAATATTCTAACATGGGGAAAAACGTTAGAACGTGACAAGATTGACATCAAATATGTAGTAACATGATTAATCGTTAAAAATATAAAAAAAAATATATAATCGTTAGAAAAAATGTACAAAAAATATCAATGTTTGTTTGTGCATGTATATATCATCGAATATAATTCGAATACATAGACATATACATATAAAGACGCATAAACTCGCACACATACATATATAATGGACTTTAATACGATTAGTTAAATGAGAGACACGAAGTATAATATAACGAAGGATGGCTTATTGTTATGTTCGTGTTCCATTGTTAAATATTCAACGACGTCTTTATTGTCGTCCCTTCGTTAGCCTTAAAAAAAAAAAAAAGAAAAAAGAAAAAAAAAATCAAATCCATCATCTTCATATATCTCTTTTTTTTTTAAATTACGATTAGTTTTAAATCCTAAACTAAATCCATACAAGCATGGATTTACAATAATATTAATCCTTTCATTTTCATCCCTTTATCTTACAATTTGTCATTAGTTTAAATTTGAAATAAAATATTCACAATGGTACACGCACAAAAATATAATCCTGTTTTTTTGTCATCGTCAGATTTAAAATTAAATTGTAATTAATTAAATTCTAAACAAATTACACATATAAACAGAYAAAATAAATAAATAAATATATATATACATATATGTATATGTAAAAACAAGTACAAATTTACAATAAATGGTCCATTATAAGGATAACATCGAACTCTTCTTATTGGATTTTATTACTTAGGAAATTTTTTGTCGAATACACGGGCACACAGAGTCTTGGTCTTCATTACTCTGGTTTAATCATCGGACATCTTCCGCCCTTTTGCCGGTCAGTTAGCTTGCAAATCTCGCACGCTTTCGGCAGAAAGAGAAAGAGAGAAAAAGACGTACACTGGGGAAACGTATATAATGCCTCTATTGTGGCTTCTCTTTCTCTGACCTAAAGCTTGCTTTCGTAAATAAACTTCTCGTACACGTGGTGGTTGATTCGAATGTCCTTCAAAGTTGCTAAATCCTCTATAAATGATCGTCTTTACAATAACACGAGGGTTGTGGTAAACGCTTTCTATTATTCCTCCCGTCCCCCTCATGAAATTTATTCTCAATGTACTGTTGCTTTTCTTTTTTGTTATTGAAAAAATAAAACTAAAAAAGAACAAACCAAAATATTGATTAATATTAGAAATGTACATATATTATGAATAAATTTATATGTATATGTATGTGTGTGTATGTGTATACTTTGAAAAGCCTTGAATAATTTCGATAAAAATCATTGAAATGACAATTCCCGGAGGCGAGAAAAAATACGCGGACGTTGACAAACGCTATCGTAGGGGTCACTCGATCGTACGATGACAGTTGTAGCACTTTACGAGTAAGAGATGAAAAAGATCATAAGGTCATCCAATATAACGTCGTAGGTAATAAAGTAGCTTTTTTAACGTTTGAGAAAAATCCCATGACAGTTTTTTTTTTTTTTTGCTCTTCCCTCTCCTTTTAACTCAACTCTTATTGCCTTTCAATCCAAGACAATGTTGTTTCTCCTACAAAAGACGAGATTTGATTGACTCGGTAAAGTAAAGACACTTCGTACTTCTAATTAAATTGATTACAATGTTTCGTATATATCAGTAAAGTGTTTACGCGACCTTCATACGTTGGAGATTAGAGAACGTGATTAGAGAACTCGCGCATTCCATCATGCGAAATGATGAATTTTTATCGTTTATCTGTTACACAGTGAATGCATTTATTTACTAGCTCTCTATATCCATTTTTTTTATTAAATTATTAAATATACACTATGATATAAATATACGAAAGCTAGTAATATATAAAACCTAGTATAAAAAAAGAAACAAATATTAAAGAAAATTAATAATAAATAAAAGCTCGAAATTGATCTAAGGTAGATATATCTAAATAAAAAAAAAACAAAAAGCGAGTATAACCTTTTGACCTTGGTGATTATTTATTTTTTTGTTCTCTCTCATTTATCTCTCCCCATGTTCTACCGTCGACCAATTCTACGAGAATGAAGAACTAAACTTATCTAATCCTGAGAAAATGGTAGTGCGTATTTTTGGGAAGGGTATAGTGATTTTTTGAAAAAAAAAAAAAAAATAGTTGGAAACCCCTTTACGCGTACTTACGTACCACGGAGATGCTTTAAAAGTAAGTAAAGGAATACGGGACGATAATAGGTACTCATAGCGAGACTCGTTGTCGGGGAGCGCTGACCGCAGAGATAACGCTTTGACCCGTTACAAGCTCGAAGCACCAAATGAATGCCTTCACTGTATCTATCTTCTCAGGCCCAATCCAAATATGCAGCCCTTTTTCCTTCCTCCGATGCCCTTTTACCGTTTTCTCTCTTCCTTTACATCTTCGCGAATTAACCGCGACTACAACGGGCCGACAACTTGGATTCCCTTTTTCAACTGTACTCTTGTGTTGGATTCTCGAGTTAAATACTTTGATCAGTTAGTTTCTTTCGAGTCTGTATAAGGATTATTCCATCATCGGAACATTGGTTTGTTCAACCTCGATTGACCCTATACCATATTCGAGTTACAATTTCAATATAGAGAAAATGATTATTCAGTAAGATGTAATAATCCTTAATACGAATGATCCCCAATCGAGACAGAAAGAAATGTAGGAAATCAAAACGTTCTCTCGTATTTTCTAAGAATGAAGTAACTGTTCTAGAACCATCGTTACCAGTACCATCCTCGACCAGTCAGCAATATGAAACGATAACTGAGTTTCCAGCAACTAATGGTGTTACGGTAATTAGTGGATGCAAAGATCGGCCTACTATTTGCGGAACTGAAGCTGCCTGTCGTAGTTTCAGTGATAACACCTCCCAATGCGTTTGTCCGCATGATACTTCCCCACCTACGTCAGACCTCAAATGTCCGAAACGTTTGACCGGTAAGGGTTAACTTTATTTTTTTTTATTTTTAAGAGACCTAACGTTGTCCAACGATATTTCTTCATATTTCTTTTAGTCCCTTTGACTCCACGACCCATACATAATATAATACCACCAAGTGGTAATGGAACAAACAGTACAACTGCAATACCAGAAGCTGAACAGGTATTCATTATTTGTACAATTCTATTCGACATATTTAAATTATAAATCAATAATTAAACTTCTTAACGTACACATAATGGATAGTATTATGATATTATCGTACAGGTTGAACGTTCGAGGCATAAAGTACCTGAAATAGTTGGAATTGCTATAGCATTCGTCGCGATTATAGTTATCCTCTTGAGTATAGTCTATTGTGTGAGGAGACGAAGTTATGGTGTTAAGTCACAGAGAAATTCGTTGGATGTAAGTAAAATATTTTCAAGTCAAAAAAGAAAAAAATGACTTCTCACAATTGTTTGATATTTTCCAGTCATCTCCGATGAACCTGAAAAAGGGATTATTGTTACCAAACAAATACACGCCTAATCCTCAATATTATAGTTGTAACTCGCCGGAAGTATTCATTTTGCAACGTGAAAATCTTGTCTTTTTCCATGATATCGGCGAAGGCTGCTTTGGTAAAGTTTACAAAGGTAAATTTTCTAATATATTTAAATATTCTCATTTTTTAAAAATTAAATTAAATATTACCTTTTTGTATTTCTTTGTAGGTGAATTAAGAACTGAAGATGTAACCGAGATCGTCGCGATAAAAGTTTTAAAAAATATCGTCTCAAGAGAAGCTGAGGAAGATTTTATGCGAGAGGCGGATATCATGTCAACCTTTAAACATGAAAATATTTTAAGTTTAAAAGGTGTGGTACTTCGTGACGCCGGTAACAGTCCATGGATGGTATTTGAATATATGTCGTATGGTGATCTCGCTGAAGTTTTGAGATCTAACTCGAGACAACTGCATTCACCTAATCCGGGATTAGAACCTTTAACAAAAGTATTTATTATTATTATTATTATTATTAGAAAATATTGAACTTTTTAGTTTATTTCTAACGATATTTATATTAATTAGGGTTCCTTACACTGGATAGCCATTCAAATAGCTGCCGGTATGACATATTTATCAGCACAGAGATTCGTTCATCGTGATTTAGCCTGTCGTAATTGTCTCGTTGGATCCGGGCTCGTTGTCAAGATCGCAGACTTTGGTTTATCAAGGGACGTCTATACCTGCGATTATTATAAAGTATGTACAAACATATACAAAGACATATCATAAATAATATTAAATAAAATTTTATCATAAAAATTGAAAACGTACTTGACATGAATATAAAATTGTAGATCGGTGGTTCAAGATTATTACCAATCCGATGGATGGCACCAGAAAGTTTGTTGTATGGTAGATTTACATTAGAAAGTGACATTTGGAGTTTCGGTGTAGTCTTATGGGAGATTTACTCCCTTGGCAAGCAACCATATTACGGACACAGTAACGAAGAGGTAAGATTAAAAGATTTGTTTGCTTATGTAAAACAAATGAGGTATGTTACTTCATCATCAAGATTTTGTACGTAGGTGATGAAGCTTGTACTACATGGAATTATGTTAATTCCTCCTGACGAATGCCCACAATTCATTTGTCAAATAATGTGCGAGTGTTGGAAGACAGAACCGAAAGATCGTATTAAATTCTCCGACATATTGGAGAGATTGGAAAAAGTCCAAGGAAAATTAAATCAACAGGGAACATTACCTAGACCACCGCAAGGTCCTGTCACCATTCGTACACCTGATATTTTAGATTCTGACGGTTACTTGTTGCCTTCGCCATTTACGCCTCGCGAATATTTACAAACTTTGCCGGCATTGACCGATTAAATTAAAAAAATACAATAATATATTAATTTAAGAAAATATGATTTCTTGAACGATCGTCAACGTTTCGTAGATTTTTGTTTTGTTTTCTTGATGTTTTATTTTTTTTATTTTTTCATTTATTTCGCAATGCAATTCGAATACTTATACATATATAT
>NW_015149030.1:355139-386269 GCF_001465965.1 Polistes dominula | reverse complement strand
TATATATGTATCATCATAAGATGATCGAAATTAAAAACGATCCTACGTGCTGTGAGTAATAATTGAAACGAATGAAATGCACGTAAAATGATATCAGGGAATTTATGAAGGTTCGGACGGATCATCGATCCTTCAATGTCCACGCAATAGTATTATTCCTATTATTAGGATAAGTTAATTGAAACGAATCGTTGTTAACACATGTACAACTAATGTATCATACTTCGAGATAATTTATTGAATCCTTGACGCAAAGTCGACCGACTGCATAAGAGTACAGTTAAGAATAATTTGCTCCAATTTGTATACTTGATTTTTTTTTGTAAAATAATAAATAATAATAATAATGATAATAATAATAATAATAATAATAATTATAATATATTAAGTTAAGAATATAATATCTGTTTTTTTTTTTTGCTCATGTATTGTATCTACTAATTTTTAAATTTCAAAGATGTATAGAAAAGAAGAGAAATAATAAGAAAGACAAAATAAAATGATAATTCGTTCGATTATTAAAAAATGACATCCATCACGATTTCTTACAATTATTAGTCCAACATTTCGGACGATTCGGCGTTCTGGAGTTTTCTTAAAATTATTGTAGCCGTGATACGACAGTCATTTGTTTTACGAAGTAATCGTTCTAGGGAAATGCCTCGAAACATTCTCAGAATCGTTTTTGTTCGAAGATAGAGCGTTCCAATTGATATCAGCGGGCTGTCCCATCATCATGTACGACGATCGTATACTTTCTATGAGATTTCCTCAAAAACTTTGGAAGATCGTTAACGCTTGTAAAAGTGGTGCAATTCGATGGAACATCGATGGTTCGACAATTCTATTGGATTACAAACAATTTCAAGATGAATACCTTGACGGAGAGACGTCCATTTTCAAAACAAGAAATATCACGAGCTTCATCAGACAATTGAATTTATACGGTTTTCGTAAAGTGACATCGCATAATCGTGATCCTTTATGCAGTTGCTATAATCCAAATGTTCACGAATTCATGCACGAACACTTTCAAGCCGGTCATGTTGAACTTTTATCACGTGTTTGCCGAAAAACTATTGGAAAGAATAAATATTTTCAAAATTTCGGACACCTAAGATACCAAGATGGAACTCCTATTTCGCATTTACGTATGTGCCAGGTAAGACATTTCTCTTTTATTATATGGTTAATCGTTCTATCGACTAAAAAAAAAAATATCTTCTTTCTTTTATTTTTAATACGACATAGCTTGCATTGACCAAAACTTTGGAACAAATAAGTCGCGAATGTCGGGAAAAATCTGCAAACGAATCAACTAGAAGCGAATCCTTCTCTTCTATATCTCCGAAACAAGGTTCTATTTATTTATATATTATTAACCCTTTGACTGTTAGCTACTCTAAGTCGAAACGCTTAGCGGTGTGCGGCCAACAGTAGCGGTCGCTGGGGACTGAATACTTTTTCGGGTAATATGAATCTTGTGAGCGGCGTATTAATACATTGTAATATAATTTATAATCTAATTACTATTACTTTGTCTACTGCAAAACGGATCAAATAATTTTTATTTTTTTTTATGTTTAACATATATTGTTTATTCACCAATAGTAAAGTTTTAAAATACTATATTTTGATAGTTATAAATTATAACTATACATTTACTGTTTTTTTTTTTATAACTTATATAATGTATATATTTGGATATTTGAAAAATTGAACAAATAACAAATAAGTAACATAAGTACTGTAAATCTAAACAAAATGAAACGAATTTAAGGCAGAGAATGACTGACCAAATAAACGAAATTTCATTTTTTTCGTTGCTAATCAACGAGGTTTAAGGATTTCTGCGAGTGTATTGGACATGTAAAAGGGAAACCATTTCCGAGCATACATATAAGACAGCAGTAAACAGTCAAAAATTCGCCCAGCGTGCATTTGCATCCATAGTCTATTTCGATGGCTTGCGTTGGACGCATATTTGAGCCCATAGCAGTAGTCAAAGGGTTAATGTTATCGTATTAAATTATTTTCTCTCTCTCTCTCTCATGCTTTTCTATATTATAAATAAAATTATTTCTATTTCAGAATTGCCGGAATTTAAACTTGTTTCGATTCCACAAAATGATCATTCTCAGGAATATCTAATAAAAAATGGAATGCACTTTTACTTAAAAAGAAATTGCACTTCGATCGATAACAATAACATCTACAACAAGAACAACGTTCCACAACCTTGGTTCGTTCCTAACACACATAATTTTGCTTTTTACATGCCTCCAAATAATACTAAGTAAACCTGATTGATTATTAGATATCATTCTTTGTTTCCTTACATATATGGACAAGTTCGTTCAATGTTCTAAAAAATGATATTGTCATAATATATATATAGTGTTTTTTACATTATGTTATATAAATATATATATATCTGTTAAAATATTACCTCTTACAGTGACTAAATGAAACAATGTTTTATTAAAAGAGATACTTTAAAAGTTTAAAAAGTAAAAGAATTATTATTGTTTTGTACGCAGAATATAAACTATGTATGTACATCAGTGCTTCAAAATACAAATCATTTGTATGCAATATATTAACAATGTTTTTTGCTTATTTTAAAATATAAAATAAAAATGACATTTGAACATAGAATATAAATTACATACTTTCATCACTAGTACTGAATTATTCTTGTTGATTCGTAACTTTTTTACTAATTTGTTCTTGTTTATGCCTTTCTAAAAATGTTTTAAAAGATTCGACTTCTTTCTGTTCTATTACATCATCATCATAAGTATTTTCTGTGCCCTCCTCATCTTCACTTGATTCATTGCCAGCATGTTTTAAATATATATCTGAAATTTCTCTACCACTCTTTACGGTTGTTACAAATGATGTTGTTGCCACTTCATCACCTGTTTTAGCATTTTCTAGCGCTTCCTTTTCCATTGTTTTCCTTTCAGTTTCTCGCAGTTGCTTTAATTTCTCCCAATTTGGTTTGTACTCGCTTAAATTATATAAAAAATATATTAGTAATTTTTTTTTTGTTCACATTGTTTTTTTCTTTTTTTTTTAAATTAAAATATATATATACATACTTTTCATATTCTTTAACCGCATCTTCAACACGTTCCAAAAATTCGGTAATACCAACACCAGTAACAGCGGAAACTCCGCAATGGTGTAAATGAGAATAAAATTCATCGAGAGTAAGAGCCATACTTCTTGTCAAATTACTGATATAACTAGTTTCGGAATTAAGACTTTCTTGAAAAGCTTCAAAATCTTTCATCCAATCTACAGCGAAACTGCAGTCGACAACGTCAATCTATAAATAAATTAATTACAATGATAATTTTAATTGTACTTAATATTAATATTATTTCTTCTTACCTTGTTCATAGCAACGATAAATGGTAATTTTGTTTTGTATAATATGGAACACGCATAGAGCATATTTGACATAAATGTAACAGGATTATAACTACGCACTGTATCTAACACATATACAATAACAGTTGGAAATTGAGATGCCAATGCTTCTGTTATAATTCTACCACTAGCAGACCAGGTAAATACTTCTATTTGTCCTGGGGTATCAAAAATCACATAATCATGTTCTTTACCCGCTTTATCGATAAACTCCATGACTTGATCAAATTTTGTAGTATATAAATTTAATGTTGTAACTATACCACCATTTGGACCTAAGCCATATTGTTTCATAACTTCTTTGTAATTAACGGTATCCCTTATATCTGAAATTTAACCATATCGTAATTCATTAATTGAAACTGTTCTATATTATATATACATAACAATGCATTTATATAATAATTACCTATATTAGCAGGATAAGGAACTTCTTTACAAGCTGGATCTAAATTGATAACATAAGGTTTTTTAATACTGTACAAAGTAGAAACAACTCTTTGTACAAATCTGGTTTTTCCAGAACCAGCCATCCCAAGAACTATGATACAGGTTGGCTTTTTTCTTTGTGAACCTTCACCTTGTACTTCACTTGATTCAAGCGTTTCATTTTCTGTTGATTGGGACATTTTTATATCTACACATAAATATTTTTATAAAATACACGTATTTATATATGTATAAAAATAAATAACCAAATCATTCAATTTCAAATAAAATATATACTTACATTTAAGGAATCTCTTGTCTAACCTCAAAATTAGTATAAACTGTCTGTAATGTTTAACCACGAATTTAACTTATAAATTTGTAAAACAGTCGTTTATATCGATAAATTTTTTATAAATTATCACAAATTTCACGTTATATATGTATAACAATACATAAAAATTTGATAAAACAATTACCGCGTTATGATATCCGATTTATAATTCGAATTACGATGCACAGATTAAAATAACGTGTTTTGTATACTGCTGGTATTTTCGTCTCTAAATCGAACTATTGTGTATTGTTAGAAACTATCTATCGATATCACTATTTGCGATAATCGATTTACGACGTGTTCTAGGGACTTAATGTCATCGATGCGCGTCGAAATGCGCAGAACAAGAGCGCCAAAAATATCGTATTCAAATATTCTCATTTCTAAAAGACAAAATATAAACATTATATCACATTCTTTCGATCTCTTTCCATTATATATATTTCATTTTCATCTTATAAAGTTAAGAACTTTATATAAAATAAAAATTTATACCATCTTAAATTTTTTATTACTTATTGAAAAGTATAAATGTATATATAATTTTGTTATTGTTATTTCTCTGATATGAAAGTAAATTCAACAAAATGATTATTTTCTTCAGTTTAAATTGTGAAGAATGCAATGAAATTTGACGAAAAAAGAAATATTTTGAAATAAACTATTTGCAGAGAAATGTAGTCTGCATATGTATTTATATTCATTGCTTCCCTTGTAGGGTTCAAGCGCATAATTTGTATGTACTTTTGGTTTCTTTCTATTTAGATGCAGTACTATTCTTATTATTAAAAACACAAAAATCTGATCTAGTTATACTAATTTAGAAACTTACATATTTAACATCTTTTATATCAGAGTATGTATATAAAAATAATTATTATTAAATCCACAAATTAAGTTGCTTTAAAGTGGTCATCTGTACATGTGGTATAAATATGACCTTCGGATATTAGAAAATGGATGATATTATCAACATCACGTAAAATATGTGAAGGTGTACGAGCTCTCACTACACTTCTTTCAATTCCAGAATCACTGGTATCAGCTTGTATTATATTAAATATTGCAGCTTGTTCTGGACTCATGCCAGAGCAATCATTAGCAATTTTCGAATCATCATCATCATTAAAAGGAGCATTATTTGAATCTTTTCCTTTAAATAATTGTTCCGCTTTTAACGTTACATAAGTGACTTCTAACAAGTGATTGGTTAACTCGTTGAGTTCTTCAAGAGGTGATATACGCAATACAAAAATTTGCTTAGTTCCATTCTGTTCACGCAGAAGACCAACTACTCTGACATAACTATTTATTTCCAACGATGGCTCTGGCATTACTTTATTTGCTTCTAACCATCGAACAGCTGTGATTGCACCTGTAATATTTGTTTTATAATTTTAATAACTATTATTATGTTTAGTTTTTATTTATTTTACTTTCTATATTAACCTGTTTCATCTTCAATTTCATATGTGATCTTAGTTGTAGATTCATTAACGTTGCGTAGTATGCCAAGAATTGTAATCATACGTGCTGGAACTCCCCAAATTTCAAAATCGCCAGAAGAACGTAATATTTGTCCTATCATTACAGGAATAACATTTTGTACTCTTTTCAAATTCTTTTCGCCAGAAACCGATAGTGTGTCGTTTAGAAAACCACCCTTGCTATTATCCATACTTGTATCCATGTTTGCGGTTATTGTATTATTATTATACACTATTTTTATAAAAATATCTGTATAAATTTGATCAACTCGTATATAAAATGATAACAATTATGATATAAAGTAGATTTTTTTTTCTTTCCGGCTAAATATACTCTTTTAAGCAAGAAAACAACAAATTAGGCAGTTACGATTTTGTATAAATTCGATGACAGCTCCATTGTGGCTACTTTATGAATTATTTTTATTCACTAAAATCTAACTAGAATTGAAATAGCGTATTGCATGGTAGCAGAGTAAACCTCAAAATCATGACAACTGCGTACAATAATTACAAAAGTGTTATAATTATTTAATGATGGACAAAATATTAACCAAAACATTACAGTCCAGTCGTTATTTAGCTTATAGATCATTACCAATTAGTCAATCAAGTTTAAAGTAAGTTACATAAAATATTTAAATCAGAATGTTGAGAAATATAAGAAATAATATTAATAGAACAATTTCATTAATACAAATACAAAATTATTAATTTGATATATTTTATGTTTATACTTAACATTTTACAGGATCTTAAATAAAAACGTTGTGAATTTACATACAGATTTACAAAATTCTAAATCAAGGCAACATGTTCTTTGCAATAAAAACAAATATAATTTATCACAGTTACAAAAACGTAGCATGTTTATTCAAACCCAGGATACTCCTAATCCAAATAGTTTAAAATTTCTTCCTGGCGTTAAAGTGTTAGAAGGAGGTGGTACTAAAGATTTTCCAAATGCCACTAATGCTTATTGTTCACCACTTGCAAAAATGTTATTTCGTATCGAAGGAGTTAAATCTGTATTTTTTGGTCCTGACTTTATTACAATAACTAAAGCAGATGAAGATATGGAATGGGGTATTTTAAAACCAGAAATATTTGCAACTATTATGGATTTTTTTGCAAGTGGATTGCCAATATTAAATGAATCACAACCTCCACCAGATACACGTAAAAAGACACATTTTTTTCTAAGTTTACAAAGAATAATTTTTACAATAAAAATAACTATAATAATATTATTTTAATTTTATAGAAATTAATGAAGATGATGATGAAATTGTTCAAATGATAAAAGAACTTTTAGATACACGAATACGTCCTACAGTACAAGAAGATGGTGGTGATATTGTTTTTATGGTAAACATAATTTACAATATTTAAATAACATGACTTTTTTCAATTTTACAGATATTTAAATTGATTTCGTTGCAGGGTTTTGAAGAAGGTATTGTAAAACTTAAAATGCAAGGTTCTTGCACTAGTTGTCCAAGTTCTGTTGTAACATTGAGAAATGGAGTTCAAAATATGATGCAGTTTTACATACCAGAAGTATTAGGTGTCATACAAGTTGAAGACGAAACTGATAAAGTAGCAAAAAAGGAATTTGAAAAACTAGAAGAAAAATTACAAAAGTCGTCATCGAATAATGACAATAACAAATAATTTTTCTCAGTCGCTTCACTTTATATATAGTTGACAAAATACATATATTGTGCATAATTTATAAATCATACGCAGATCAATTATAGTAAAAATACTATGTACATTGTTTAAAAAAAAAAAAAAAAAAAAAAAAAAAAAAAAACAAATAAAATAAATATTTAAAATGAGAAAAATATATTGACGTTTACATTTTTTTTTATTTTTCTACTTTTTTACAAAGTATTAGCGGCTAGATACAGAGACTTGCCATACGCGAATAGTATTGTCGGAGTAACCTGCGAACAATGTTTGTCCATCAGTGGACCAAGCAAGGGACAAGCATTGAGGTGGTTCTGCTTTACTGGTTGCAGATACAACTTCAGGTTTTAATTCCTCAACCATTTCTTTAGTCTCAAGATCCCAAATCTTGATCCATGGTCCAAATGCAGCACAGAGCCAGTAGCGATTAGGGCTAAAGCAAAGTGCAGTAATGATGTCATTATGATCAAGAGTATGGAGGTGCTTGCCGTCATTCAAATCCCACAACATAGCTTTGCAATCCTAAAAACAAACAAATTTATGTTTAACATAAGTTCACATCGTATTAATAAAACAAATATTTTATTATAAATTAATTCGTTAGGTACCTTTCCACCAGATGC
The DNA here is from genome assembly GCF_001465965.1 of Polistes dominula. Next base: position 378,263 of record NW_015149030.1, on the reverse strand, counting down.
ACATAATGAACCATCTGGAGAAACAGTAACTGTATTGAGATATCCAGAATGTCCATTATGGTTGATCTTTAGTCTGCAGTTTGTCAAGTTCCATACCTGTAAAAGATTAATCAATCAATAAAACAAGAATATTTATGAATTTTTAATATGTAAATGTAAACATGAATATTCAGTCCCATATCCGCTAACCATTCATAGATATCATGGTGTTAAAAGGTTCATCATTTAAAATAAATTTGATATAACACATAACATTTTTATATTATCTTTTTTTAGCATACCTTAACAACGCAATCCCAGCCAGCAGATACAATAATAGGATTGGAATGATTTGGAGAAAAGCGTACGCAGCTGACCCAATCCGTATGTCCCTCATCTTGAATGGTATATTTACATTCTGCCAATGTATTCCACAACTTGATAGTCTTGTCTCGTGAACCCGAAACAATTTGTCGATTGTCTACAGAGAATGCGACACTCAGGACATCCTAAGAAACAAACGTTGATTTTTTTACTTATACAATTATATTTGAAACATTTGTTAACCCTTATGGAACGATATAATAAACGGGCCAATACTCACAGTATTGTAGGTTTAGCCCACCTCTTCTATATAATATACAAAATAAAATATATAAAAAAAAGCTTCAGTTAATTCCCAATTTGATGTACCGCCAGTATACCCCACTCTCAGAATAAGAGCCCCACCTTGGTATGATCTTCAAATCTCCGAGTGGTCCTGCCTGCAGCTAAGTCCCAAAGGCGCAAAGTTTTGTCCCAGGAACCGGATAGTGCATAATTTCCATCGGAAGATAGAACAACATCGCTGATAAAATGTGAATGACCGTATAGACGCTTTTGAGGAATACCGTAGTTAGCGTCATCACGTGTTAACTTCCACACAATTAATGTTTTATCTATAAATGTAATTAAAATGTTAATGCATTATTATTTTAACACGTAGAGCCAACGTTGCATGCAGGCGTGGGTTGTTTGAGCGGCCATTACTCGCTACGATATAGACAAACCGCCAAATGGAAAGATAATGTATGGCAAACAGCACGAATTTTAGATATTTTATATAAACAAAATTATGTTCTCTTAAAAATTAGATTATTAATTGCACTTTTGAAATACGTCATAACACGAATGAATATCAATATAAGTTATTACAATAAAAAGTATATATAAAAAAGTAACACCAATCTAACAGATGACTTACCACGTGAGGAGGATAAAATCATATCCGGGTATTTCGGATTTGTCGCAATTTGCGTAACCGAGCCATTATGACCCCGAAGAGTTCCCCTTAATTGCAGAGTTTCAGTCATCTTAAATGCAATTAAATTTTTTTAAATCAAAGATGTATTCGGATTACTTGGACCATCCGCTCGTGTTGAAATGTCGAGCATAAAAGACTAGTCGGAAACAGGCAACACGCATTCAAGCATAGTACATGAATACATAGAGAGCAGAACTACTTGTTATAATATTCTGATGATATATAGATACAAATATATAATACAACAATCACTCTATTAACATTTAAAGAATTTATTTTATAAATAAATAAACATTAAAATCGATAAAATAATTATTAAATATCGATTTTGTTTTTAATCGATAATAATTAGAAGAATAAAAACATGTCGTAATAGCGCGAATTTTAAATTTGTAACTAAGTCATTAAAATATGTCTTAAATAATAGAACTAAAATATAATGAAAGATAAAATATAAACGCAATATGAAATATTATATAATATAAGATACGAAATTGTAATAAAAGCTAAAGAGTTTTGATAATTTTTGTAATTGCGATAATATACCTAGTGCATAGTGCATCTAAATTCCGCTAGGAGGCATTGACGACGCTTGGCAAGCTATCAACAGCATGCTTTACTAGTTTCTTGTATTTTATAGTAGTAAAGAGATGAAGCACGATTGGTGAATGAATCGCATGGGTGGATCTTGTAAGAGTTTTGAAGGTGTAAGTACGTGAAAGGGGATAAAGAAAGTAATAAAAATAGGGTCATTGAAATCAGTAGGACAGAATTTAAAAATAACATTTACTCATGAGAGTTTGACAATTTATAATGATGTGGTTTGTATCGATATGGATCCTCCTAAATGTCTGCCAAATAAATGCTTTCAATTTGGAAACACAAATACCTGTTGTTAAAAGAGGATTGAATGGTTCCTACTTCGGTTATTCGGTAGCCGAACATCAAGAAATTACTGAGGATGGTACTGGAAAAGCTAAAAGTTGGTTAGTAATTTTCAATGATCTTACTGATGAAATTTTATTTAAAAATCAACATCGTTTATTATGTCTCTTTCTCATTTTTTTTTTTCAACTCTAAGGACATTCAGATAAGAAGTGAGATAAGATGAATGTAAACATGACACTATCAACTATTATTATTTAGCATAATCAAATTTGAGTTTATTTAAAATGATATATCACGTGGTACTGATGCTGATTTAAAATAAAATAAATGATTCATTTTTTGTAATAAAATTAATAAAACTGTATAATCTTTAATAGTAATGTATTATAATATAATATTTTGTAGGATGTTAATTGGTGCTCCATTAGATCAGAACAGACAACCAGAAACAAATAGATCTGGTGCATTATGGCAATGTCCATTAACGACATATACGAGGGATTGTATTCAAGTTATTACAGATGGACGATCAAGTATGTTTAATTTTGGTTATATATTTTTATTATAATATTGATCAGTAGTAATTTATAATTAATGTTCATTTATCATTGGTGATGGAAATTTTCAAAAGAATCTATTGTGTATTATGTTTATACAGGATGTCCTGTAACTGGTGATAAAAATGAGTAGGGGATGATTATACATGAAATTAATTTAATTTTTCATGTACAATCATCTTTTGTTTACTTGTATCACCAGTTATAAAAAATTCTGCATATAGGAAAATTATTTGTACATTATTATAAACATAATGGCTAGTATGTGGTCTAACTGTTTATTAATTTGATAAAGCATGTAACTCGTAAATTTGTGGTACCATGTATAATGTAAAGTATTCTTTTCATTATTTTTTTTGTTTCTTTGTTTAATTTTATGTCAGTTGTATAATAAGATTATTTTTTGTTAAATCATGTTTTGGTTAACCAGCAGCAGAGGGTGGTCTGTATGATTCAAGTAAGTGAAACAAAACAGATGTGACAGAATGGTTGAATGAGAAATTCTTCGAACCTTATTTTTTTTTTTTTTTACTTTTTTTAGATTATTTTTTGAGTATTTTTATGAATACTTTTTTTCTTTTTTTGTTAATTTTCAATGCTTCGATAGGAATACTTCGCATGAGGATTAACTGTATAATATTTATCTTTGTTGTAATTAATACTGTTTCTTCATCATTTCTCTTTCTATATTACTAAACCATTTGCACGTTATGTGTATGCCATAAAAATGTCATAACTCTGTAAATATGGAAAATTTCATTTTTCCAATGACCAATTACATCATTAACAAGCATTATTTTAATCTATGGCATGTAAAATGATAAACATATTTTGTGTGATTTATAACAGGGACAAATTTGAGAAGCCCTGATTTTTATTGCAGTATACTTCAACTAGTTTTAGTCCCAGGAAGATATTTTGTTTGGGAAAATAATATTGTTTGTATAAATTAAACAAAAAGCTTTCAATTATGGTTAAATTTATTGAGTTTTTTCCAACATTAAATTTAAAGAACTTCTTGGGACTAAAACAGTAATTATTATGATTATTAATTATTAAGAAAAAGTCAAATACTTTTTCTCTAACTATAACTATTTAAATAAATATTGTAATAAGATATTAAAACAACTTTGATTACAATGTAAATCATTTATACTCAATCATATTTTTCTTCATTTCATTTGAAAATCTTTGTGTATTAATAATATTAGTAAAGTACTAACACATGATTAATTTTAATAACAATTATAATAATAATTATATATTGTCATAACGAATTAAAAATATTTTTATATTAAATGATCTGATTTTTCGTATAGGTATACTGCATACGTTCAATTTTTCTTTTTCAACATGATAAATATATATTTTTTTTTAAATCCTGCAAAAAAAGAATTGAACACAGTTAAAAAGAAATATGTTTTATGGTTTGTTTTCTGATTTATAAAGAACAATGGTATATGCAAAAATTGATAAATAAAATAAAACGATAATGTTATTATTCTAAAGTTTCTATTTCTAGGTTTTGATTCTGATGATTTAGTTCCTCCTGGTAAAGATGAAATAAAAGATAATCAATGGTTAGGAGTCACAGTGCGTAGTCAGGGTGTTGGTGGTAAAGTAATGGTGTGTGTTTATAGCATTTTATATTATTTCATTATCATTTAATGTAACTAACAACATATTTTTACTAATACATTTCATTAAAGGTATGTGCTCATCGACACATTGTTAAAACTGCTGATTCTCGATGGGGACAGGGTCAGTGTTATATATTGACTCAGGATTTAAAATATCCAGATTTAAAAAAACCATGCTCAGGAAAACCTACTAATAAGTAAGATATATAATAACAATGAATTATATTGTTTTATTTAGTTTTGTTATTTTATTTTGTTTTATTTTTATAGAGCACATGAACAATTTGGATATTGTCAAGCTGGTACAAGCGGAGTATTTACTTCTGAAGATCGTGTGGTGATTGGTACACCTGGACCTCATACATGGAAAGGAACGTTATATCTTTTTACTGTCTCTGATGAATTTTTAAGTAGAGACAATACTGTTTACAATGTTCCAATGCAAGATAATTCACCTGTTAACAAATACAGTTACTTAGGTCAGTACTTAATAATTCATTTGTATTATTTACACACAAGTCTCTTTAAATAATTTCAATTATATTATAAATCAATTTTGTAGGTATGTCAGTTGCTGTGGGTAATTTCTTTGGAAATGGTTTGGCATATGCTGCTGGAGCACCACGTTCAAAAGGTACAGGACAAGTTGTTATTCTCACAAGAAAAGAGAATAAACCTGAGATGGATGTTGTTTTAATCTTAAGTGGTGAACAATTTGCTTCAAGTTTTGGATATGAAATTACTTCTGCCGATGTTAATGGAGACAAGTAAGAAGAAAATTTGTTATAATGTATATACACATTATATTGCTATTATTCAAAATTATTTATTTTTTAGAATTACAGATTTAATTGTGGCAGCGCCATTTTATTTTAATAAAGCGGAGGGTGGAGCTGTATATATTTATACAATGTTATGTAAAAATATTAAAGATAACGATAAATGCAAGCCCGTTAAATTAGTCGGACGTGAAGAATCAAGGTTTGGTTTTGCATTAACTAATTTAGGAGATTTGAACAAAGATGGTTACGAAGATATTGCTATTGGTGCTCCTTATGAAGGAAAAGGAACAGTGTATATATATCTTGGATCTAAAAATGGAATCATTACAACACCATCACAGGTATTTAAAGCAATTAGATCTAAAGTTATTCAATGTTCATAAATGAGATTAAAAATAATTTTATTTATAGATCATTCATTCGGAAGATACTCCAGTACCATTACGTACCTTTGGATATTCATTAAGTGGAGGAATTGATATGGATCAAAATGGTTATCCTGATTTATTGATCGGTGCTTATGAAGATGATGCTGCTGTACTCTTACGTTCCAAAAAAATTATTGACATTACCACGTATATTAGTTATCTTAAAAAAGATGGGACATATCAAGACAAGATAGATCCCATTGATCCTAATAAATTAGGATGTGCTGCACATCCTGATGCAAATCATACATGGTATATATCATTTGCAAGTTAAAGAAATACGTGCATGATTAAAGTTCACATTACTATTCAAAAATGATTATATTTTTTAGCTTTTCATTTGAAGCATGTTGTAAAACAGAATCTTTGGTTAAAGAAGAAGACATGCAAAATTTACGATTAAATTATTTCATAGAGGCTGAGACATATTCTGGTGTTAAAAAATTTTCTAGAGTTTGGTTTGGCGTTGGTAATACACGTCCTCATTATGTTAATCGTACGGTTACTTTGGATACAAAAAAATTAATACATTGTCAAACGGAAATTGTGTACTTAAAGGTAGGATATTTTTTAACGAAATATAAAAATGTATATATAAAATATTCGAAATATTAGTTAATTAATATAAAAATGATTTTTTTTTTTAAGGAAAATACTCGTGATATCCAATCGCCCATTAAGTTCAGATTAAATTATTCATTGATACAAGAAGAACCAATGATGCATGCCGAAGGAGATTCATTACCTGATATTAAAAATTATCCTATTCTTAATCAGCAGGAAGCAGCTCGTATATTTGAAGCAACATTCCAGAAAGATTGTGGAAATAATGATATTTGTGAAAGTGATTTGCAAGTGTATGCTCATTTGAATTTATCAGGTTTGTATTTGTCAATTAATTTATGTAGTTTTAATTTGTTTATGTATACCTTACACATATTGATTTTGTTACGTTTGAAAATATATCTAAATATGTTATAATTATTTTCAGTGTCGTCAGTTAAGCCTAATTTCTACGAATTACTTCTTAGTGAGAAAGAAGAAGTAGTAGTTGAAGTTAACGTAACGAACGTTGGTGAATCAGCATACGAGGCACAACTTTTCATAACTCATTCGCAAAATTTAAATTACATTGGCAGTAAAACCAATGATTCTGTAATTTGTAATTTATACAATGCCACATTGGTAGCATGTTCGATTGGCAATCCATTTAAGAAAGACAAAATGGTGAACATACAAGTACGATTTGATCCTACTGGTTTAGAAGACAATGAATCATTTTTAGATTTTGTAATTTTTGCTAATTCGACATCGAAAGAAGTGACGGAAAAGAAACCAACACTATTACAGGCCACTGTACTAAAGAGAGCTGAGTTATCAATAAAAGGGTAGGTTTGTTGTAATCTACTTATTATTATTTATTATATATTTATGATTTAGTTTGTGTATTAATATTTGTTTATTAATTTAACAGAAGTGCAAAAACTCAATGGGCCTTTTATGGTGGACCAGTTATCGGCGAATCAGCTATAAAACATTTAAGTGAAATAGGACCTAAAGTTTCACACACTTATGAAGTATTTAACGAAGGACCATGGAAGGTGAGTAGCGTAGAAGTGAGAATTTCATGGCCATATGAAGTCGCAAATGATAAATCTCATGGCAAATGGCTACTCTACTTAGAAGAATTACCAACTGTGCAAGGTAATTATATTTTATATCGTTTATGAGAATACTATGAATTATGTATATTTTTAGTAAATAAATAATATTTGTTTAGCTTTAGGTGAAGGAGAATGTACACTTCCACCAGGTCATTCAGTCAATCCATTAAAATTACAAGACTCTGTTAATTTCGAAGATTTGGATTCAATTTTCCCAACACCATCTACGTCGCCTCCTATTTTATATAATCATACTAATCATATAAGAATGAAACGAGATACAGAAAAAGTTGTTAATACTCGAACTATTGTTGACAAAGATGGGCAAAAACATTATATTGTTTCAATGGTTGGTTAATGAAAAACATTAATTAAATATTAATTTAAACACTAGTTATAATACTAATACATATCATTTTATAAATGATATTTATTTTATAGAATTGTAAAGCGGGAACAGCTAAATGTTTTGATATAACATGTATCATATACAACTTACAACGAAAACAAGAAGCAATTATAACAGTTAAAGCAAGGTAAAATTTTCACATAGTATAATAAATACCATACTTTTGTATGGGGTAGATAAAAGAGTAACTTTTCATATCAATTTTATATTAAAATTTATCTAGACTTTGGAATTCAACATTGGTGGAAGATTATCCGAAAGTAGACATGGTGAAGATAGGTTCCAATGCAAAAATAATTATACCACCTAATGTTGTGATACAACAAGAAAATTTAAAGGATGATCATGCAATTGTAAGTATATTTTATTATTACAATCATTCTTATCGTATTTTCATTTTTAATTAACAAATATATTATATCTATTTGTATTTTACAGGCTGAAACAATTGCATATCCAAATCCTTTAGATCAACAAGATGTAGAGCCTGTTCCTATTTGGATAATCATAGTAGCAGTAGTTGCAGGTTTACTATTATTCATTTTACTTACATTAGTACTTCGAAAATTAGGATTCTTTAAACGAAGACGACCGGATCCTACTTTGTCTGGTAATCTCGAAAAACACAGAGATGATAATCCAGAAAATGAAGCTTTATTTAAACACTGAAAAAACTTATTTAAAGAAAGAAAAAAAACAAAACTAAAACAAAAAAAAAAGCACAAAAAAAAACAAAGAAAACAAAAAATACTTAAAACGTGGTTTTAAAACATTTTCACGATACTTACATTCAGTACTTATGAATAATATATAAAGAATCAATAGCTGACAGCAGCTTTAAAATGACATCAAGGCTGTTTTATACATTTTTTACGTACACTATGTGTATATATATATATAACAGAAGCAGCTATATGAGTATATGCAATTTATTAAAAAAAAAAAAAAAAGAAGAAATTGTGATAATGACTTTTTATATTAACCCCTTGCATTATAATTAAACGATGAAAAATTATGCATTTCAAAGATACATTTCATTTTAATTAATCACTATATATTATAATCTTTTATATAGAAAACATATTATATTTTATGAATTATATAATTTTGTACATATTACAATATGTTTATTGTAACTTTAATCAAATGTAGTTCTCTCGTTATTGTGCAGTTGTTGATCGTAAAAAAAAAATCTCATGACAAGCTAGACTCGTCATTTTAGTGCAAGTGGGTTAAATATTTACTTCTTTTCTATAATAGTGCTAGCACTATTCTTAAAAGATATATATATATATATATATATATATATATATATATATATATTTGTGTATTTACATATTTATGTTTATTACATAGTATTTTTTATTTTGATAAAACATTACACAACAAATATTACGATAGCTGCTGTTAATGTATCACTTATTAATTTATCTCAGTTAAGTACATTGAAATTTTGTATTTACATATTTTTAATCATCAATAATATGTGTTTTACAATGATGTTGCTTTATTAAAATATAAAGCAAAAATTTAACATCATCATTTTGAATCATAGTTTGAACAGTAATATATTAGGTCTACAGAAGACTGCTACAAAATAATAATATTAATTAATTATCATCCATTTATTTACTTAAATAATATTAAGAAGAAGTGTCCATAACGTGTGTATGTATGAGGTAATGATTTGTTTAAGGATACATTTACAGTATGTAAAGTAATTTTTATTAGCCAGATGGAATAATGGCATAACGTTCTATTAATTATATGAATTATGTTGTGCATTGACAGACCAAATGCAAATTAGTTCATTTTTTATTATGAACCATTTTGTATTTAGTTTATTATTTGTATACCAAGAAAACCATTGGTCTTTTAATTAATTGTAAAAGTTTATATACAAGTAATTGTATTGACTGAAATTAGTATGAATATCAATACTAATAATTAACAAGATGGTACACGTGGTTTTTCAACAAATGGCAGCAATAATTTAATTTGTTTTCTCTGTTAATGCATAACTTCTGTCAATAATTTAGAAATGTATTTTAATAATTTTTGTAGATTATTATAACTAATAAGTTACACATTGCCTTATTTACTATTAGAAATTGACGATTTAGAAGAAAAAAGAAAAAATATATTAAGTTAATAGCTTTTGCTAACTTTATACTGCCTTTTATAATGATACTGTATTTTAAAATTTAGAGTAAATTTTTAATTGGCAGTATCATTATATTATATTTAAATATATTATTACTTTTATTACTTAAAGTAACTTTATATATTTATATTATATACACATGATAATAATTAAAAATTTTAAAAACAAAAAAAAACAAAAAAGAATTCTGTATATTAACGTAAGATAAATTTGTTTCTTTTTTTTTTTTTTATACTAAAGAAATGTTATATAAATTAAATATGAAATTATATTTCTTGCAATATTTGTTAATATGAATTATTTAAAGAGTTTTAACAAATTATTTGTAAAATATATTTATATAATATTAAAAACGTAAAAAGACTAGAGATAATAAAAGAGAAGATTTAACTTCTAATAAACATTTGATCATCTTTTTCAAAGTTTGCTAATTATGAGGACGTAAATAAGAGATAAATGTTTTCAATAATTTTTTTTCTTTTTATTTTTTGTATTATGAATACTTATTGGAATTATACAGTATACAGATATTTTAACTTTTCAACTTAAGAAGATTTTTTTGGAGGTATATTTCAGTGTTTCAAGATTACTCTCATGATTCCCTTAAACAAAATACTTTACGTATGACTAGATTCATGAACAATTTGCGTTTGTACATATTCCACAATCATAATAAGATTACATTTTTTATTTCTCAGTTCAATCAGCATCACTGGATTGTATAATACATTTAATGTAAAATACATTGTAAAAGGTCTATATATAAATGCGTGAAAAGACTTGGAAGTATTGCTTATAATAAGTTAAAACTACCATGTGTGTAAAAATCCTAATATAAAATTGCTTTATAAACAAATGCTAATTATTACATTTGCTTACTAATAATATAATGAATTGTTTAACAATAACAAATACTATTTCTGATATTTCGTAATAAACTTTATAGAAAATTTATGTAATAAAAACGTTAACGTTTACATAAAAATAGATTTTTCTTTATGAAGAAAAAAAAAACAACAGAAAATTTCGTATAATTCGATCAACTTTCAATCAATTAATATGATGCATATTTAATATTGTTTTGTTGTAAAACGTCTGTAGATATAAACAGTCTAAAGTTATAAACCTGTAAAAAGAATTAACACAGAGATTTAAGATTCATTTTTTATTTACATTGCTTACAGTTAATATTTTCATACCTGTATATCAGAATAGTTAATGGTGCTGTAGATGCATGCCATAAGGAATGTGCATCGAAAATCCAAAATATTGGTGAAAAATCCAACACTTCTAACAGAGTAGAAAGAACTGCTAAAATATTGAACCAACCGATGAGATAAGCATGTGATAATTCACGTCTAACATTGTACCACCATGACATTGTTATCACAAAAGTTACAAAACCTACAATTAAATATTATAATTAAGTATATACAGAATAATTAGAAATGGTTCATTAACTAATTGTATTTTACAAAACTGTGATGCCACCCGATGAATCATTTTGAATTACATCCTGTATATATGATTTATTACCTATTGCTACATTGAATTTCATGTTGTATCCATAATTAATTGCTCCAGACCATAAATGTGTTAAATGTGTATACAAAATACTCATATAACAACAAGTAAGTATAATAAAAGTTTTAGTATGTTTATACGTTATTCTATAATTAATAATAAAAAGAAAACAATCAATTAATTGTTCTATATATATATATATATATATAAATATAAAATTAAAGGAATTATTTGCAAATAAGTTGTACCTTAATAACATACAATATAATAATGTTAGTACAATAGCAAATGCAGAAGAATAATCCATTACTTCTGTAAAATCTGTGTCACGAGCATGGAATATCGTAGACCAAAACCATCCATTAAGACATATCTAAAGTATTACAATTAACTATTATATATTAATTATATAAATTTATGATAGTATTAAGTTGTATTAAAAAATACAAATACTCACAAGACTAAAATATGTCCAAACATAAAACATCGGATATTTGGAATTAACTTTTTTTTTAAATTTCCAATACGACACCCAATGTGCATAGAAATTTAATATTGAAAACAAAACAGAAGCTGGTTCTTGGAATCCAAAAATTCGTATAAATGGCCACTATGATTAAATATATAAATACATTGAGTTTGTCTTATCTAATTTTTGAGTGTTTTATAAATGGAAGATATATAATTCTTATTTTTTAATTAATAATCTTTACAACTTACTTTTCCATTAAATTGTGGAACCCTTAAACCATGACTTACAAAGTAATCAACTGTACGCCACATACACATGTATTTACAATCCTCAATACAAGACCAAGATAATAATGAAAGAGATAATGGTGGTGGATTATTAAAAGTTACATCTGTAAAAAAAAAAAGAATGTATTAGAAAGATTAATTCATTAGCATTTTATAATATCAGAAAGAAATTCTTATATAGATATGTTTCATAAATTAAATTAAATAATAAATCAAATTTAAATTCTAACCATAAAAGAATATTTACAATACTTACTATTTTGACAATGATTTTTAAGATATTTTATAAGACATTGATTGTAAAATGGTGCTTCGTCTCCTATCGATGCAATTACGTTTGTAAAACAACATATCTGAAGAAATAAACAAATTACCCATGCCGGTTTTAACATAACGTCAAGTATTGTATAACACAATACGTGTAATATATATATATATATAGAAACTATATTTGATATAATATAATAATAAAGACAAGTAAATACTCGATTAAAATATAAAATGACATCTAGTAATTAACAAAGAATTTAATTAGATAAAATAAAACAATTGAAAATGATGAAATTAAGTATAATATAATAATTTCGTTTGAAAATCGTAATGCATATTCAAATATTGCCGCGCAAAACTCCACATATCGAGATGTGATCACGTTATCACAATCGATAATTGTTTACATGCGATTCGATTTGCACGTGCTAAAATAATATAAAATTTATCATTTTTGTTGCTTTTCATTAATGATTACGTCCAATAAATGTTTATTTCGTTAAAAAAATATTATTGAACGAAATCAGATGTTTTATGATGCTTGTTTTTTCTATTCATATTTTGCAAACGTTTTGTACGAAAGAAAATATTTGCGGAAAATTTTAATTTCTAAAATTTGGCAACACTTGCAATGGAACAAATCTTGATTATTTTGTTCTATGGTTTTCCTGCAAATTCTCCGGTATAGAAATTTTTTTTTTCAAGGTGCGTTTTCCGGTTTTATTTTCCGTCACGCTGCGAACTTGACAGTGTCAAAGATGTAGTACAATTATATTTTAAATGATTATATGAAATTATGCTACGTTCAACTAAGATCAATTTATTCTGAGAGATGTAAGTTTTATAAATTGTACTTTTCAATATTTAAATTAATACATTTCATTCAATTCTGTAGTTAAAAAAAAAAAAAAAGAAAGAAAAGATTTTTATCTTGAATTATAAATTGTTTCTTCTTCTTTTTTTTTTTTTAAATATGTTGTAATAAATTTGTACAATATGCATATAAAAAAAAAAATAATAATAATCATAATATATTAAATTTTTTTTTGAATTATATTTGATTTAGGTATAAGTACAATAGTATGATTTTATGGATTCATGCTTGTGTTACCTGACGTAATTGACAATGGACTCGGCTTTGACTGCAGTAATAAATCATTTCTATAGTCAATACATATATTAAACAATGCTAGCATCATGGAAACGTCGAACATTCACAAGGGATACATATATTTCTGGAGCACCGTGGAACACAGTGGTAATAGAGAACATAATATATAATTAAATTAAATTTTTCTTTTTTTTTTTTTAAATATCATTTATAATAACAAGAATAAAAATATATATATATATAAATCAAACTTTTCATCTTTACAGGATCTGGAGAATATACCTGATGAATAAAAAGTACAAAAACCTATAAGCAAACGCTTATTGAGATTTTAAGATTTTAAACTCAATATTTAAAGTAAGATATAATGGCTATCAATCTTATACTATTTAAATATATATAAACATATATATATATATATTAATGACTAACAACACATCATCATTTCATACAGTTATACAATATGTACCCAAATGTACTCTTGAAATGTTACATGTATTCCTGTGGTGCAAAAAATATCTTCTAACATTTTGTATCTTTTAATCGACGTATGATGTGTACCCAGTATTGTTTGCAAAATTCAATTTGCATAACATCCAACATGCAATATATTCAGTAGATGTACACACATATTCATATATTTACAATTATCAATATGAAATCATGTATTATTATTCATCTTTTTAATTTTCACTTCATACATATTATCAATGATATAGAAAATATAATCATTCGAACGTATTTATCAAATTTATTAAACGATTAGAGATGACAAAATTCATACTACATTAATATCATATATTATGGGTCTCTTTTAGTTCATTTCACAAATAATATTAATATTTTAATCGATAAAATATGTCATCATTTAATAGACAATATTAATGGATTATATAGAAATCTGTAGTAACTTAAAAATACTCATGTGCAATTTTTTAACTATATATTACTTTTGTAATATTAATATATTAATAATCTTTGCAATATGAAATTATTTGATTTTTATTTAATCCTAATACATATATATGTATATACATATAAGTAGGATAAACCAATGCCATTCCTTTAATTTTGAAGAGAATCAAACAAAGATGGTTTGATGATATCAAATTTGAATATTATACTATTTAATATTATTAAATATTATATTTATATATACTATTTAAATATTTAAATGGTAATTACTGTGATGAGTATACTCGTCAATCAGAGTAAACTGTTTAAAGAAAATTTCCCCCAGTTCAGATTAGAATTGTTTCAGGTATAGTTTTTAAAATGTTTTCATGCTCTTTTTATTTTAAAATAAAACAGTATTTATGAGATTTGATCTTGCGAGTTAGCAGTTCGTGAGAGTAACCAGATATCGCGTAACGATAGAAGGTTTGTCAGCTGCACACGTGCAAGACTATTTTTGAAATTGACGTCATTTGTTGCTATTAAACGAAAAAAGAATGTGCAAACAAGGAGCACGTGTTTTCTTCGTTTGATCATTTTTGCGAGTTGATCAAATATTTAGAAATTTCTCTTTGAAAATTTCATTTGAAAACAAAAGTTTTATTTACTTATACGAAATATATACAATTTAATATATAATTATCAAATGAAAATAAAAATAGTTCATTATCATATATCTATGATAATTAAATAATACGTTTAGAGTGAAAAGAACGCAATAACATTTAAAAAAAAACAAAAACAAATTAGCTGAAAAGAACTTTAAAGGTGGGTGTATTTACCACGAAACGAACGAAAATATTTCTCTGTAATATGCTTCGATTGATTTTTGTCAGTTTATTATTGTATTATTAGTTAAAATTAACTACATTCATTTTTATATATTATAAACGTTGTATTGATTTTTTACGTTTGACATGATACAATACACGAATAAAAAATAAAACAAATGGAACATGATGACGTAAAATAAATATTTAATAACGTCAATATAATCATGAAATTAAAATTAAAATTGATTTATCGTAAATGTTCATTGATTATTGATAAATTTTTATTTATTTATATTGTTTGTTATATGTGTATTAATAAATATGGGTAACAAGGGACTTTACAAATCACACATACGTCAAATGAAAGTTATTAGATTCAACGCTTTCGTATACTAAGGAGTTTGCACAAGTCTCGAGTTAATATAGTATCTCGAATAGAGCCTCTAAAACTTGATATAGTAGTTGAAGTTAATTCTACCGTTGGGAATCGGTTCAAACTGAGTTTCCTACCATCATTTTCTAGTGCACCACCGCGACCTGACATCGCTAATATCAAATTTGTCCGAATACGTGCCACATATGTGTATGGGTATATACATATATATATGTGTGTGTATGTATGCATGCTTTTGTCTTATCAAGTTTCATTTATCCTCATAAATATAACAATCTTCAAAGGATTTATTTGATTTCGTTACACAATTAACGACATAACGAATATTACAAATTTACAATTACTCTTTTGTCTATTTGTACATATCTCTGTTAGGTATTACAATTAATTTGATGTAATTAACGAACAAATTGTTTGAACATTTTTTAATTGTTTTTTTATTTCTTTGAATTTTGTTGAAGTGTAAACATCTTTAGAATCAGGGTGATTTGAAATATTATAGTTTTTCCTATTTCCGGTCTCCTCTTTGTGTGGTGCTTCATAGTCCCCACTCCTAGCTACTAAGGGATGTATATGTGTGTGTTTGTATGCGACTGCATACATAAAATATGAAGAAAAGAATATTTGAAATAAATAGAATTAATTCTTTTGAAAATCATATAAACAATAATAGAAATTTTGATTGATTTTTATAAAGGACAATTAGTCAGTCTGACGATGAATTTCAAACAAGACGGTAGGTAAAACTTATGCTCCGTGATTTTCATTGAAATAAAACTTTACCCTCGATTAATTAACAATCATATAAAAAATAACAAATACTCCAATGTATTTTACTTATATTTAAGATTGTTTAAAAACATATACGTTGGTTTAAACATTATATATCTATTGACTTACATTAAATATTAAATAATTTTCAACTGTAATGTTTGTAGATGAAAATTTTATGCTTGAGGTCATCACTGCGCAGGTGTGATAAAAAAATTACATTAGAATACAAAAAATACTTAAATTATAACGTTATAATCTTAAATTATATTAATTAGGTGAATTATTACCGTTGCATACATGCGCAATGTTTGGAAAAGTCATATAAACAACTTTCAATATAAGAATTTTCATAGATGACAACTCGTCAGTCTGAAGGTGAATTTCGAAGAAGACGATACTCCGATCATATAATTCGAGCTTTTAGACATCAATACACATTTCCATTGATTAATTAACAATTATTTTAATATTCTTATACACTTTTCTTATATTATAGCATAATTAAACCCTCGAAGTCATCACTGCGCAGGTGTGATAAAAAAATTACATTAAAATACAAAAATACTTAAATTATAACGTTATAATATTAAATTCTATTAATTAGGTGAATTATTACCGTTGCACACATGCGCAGTGTTCGGAAAGTCATATAGAAATAATGGAATTTTGACAAAGGACAACCCGTCAGTCTGAAGGTGAATTTCGTGGAAGATGGTATACCTAATATATACACAGTGTTTCTAAATTACAATACGTATTCTTTTCGATTATCTAACAGTTATTTTATTATTCTAATACACTGTTTAATTATTTTTCAGATTGTTTCAACGCATATATTAACCAATGCATTGGTTTAAACTTTACATACCTATTGACGTACTTTGAATAGAAAATAATTTGGTTTCTTTATTTATAGGTTCCATAGAACAACGCATAAGTGTATGTGTGTGTGTGTATGATTTTTTAATTATTATATTTTGTTTTATGTACATTGAAAATTATTTATATAAATGTATATAGAGATTATGTATAGATTATATATGTATATATTAAAATTATTCTAGGGTGTGTTAATTTTCAATAGAATCACATCAATGGTACTTAAATTCTATTCGGGTTTTTGGTGGTACTATTATGGTGGGGCCTAAGAGTTAGGCTCTTTCCTTTGAATTATATTCGGATGKKGKCATCKTYAGGATGCACATCCCTCKTGGGTCTTCAGAAGCGGTTACCTCCTCGTGGTTAGACCTGGGCAATGGATATTACTTTCCATGTAATGTTTATCATATTTTTATATGCTATACATTCCATGGCAAGTGAAATCTAGCTAAAGATCGCTTACCATTGATATTGTAATATTAATTGGTTTCTTTCATTTTCCTAATTAATATTATATTCAAATTTTTCTAGTTAATTTCCCTTAAATATTCCCTTCGTATTATATTTCACACAATAATACTCGATTTATTCTGTAGTAACTTTAATCATGTATATTTTTATAATATAATACGAAATGCGGAATGCGGAATGCGGAATGCGGAATGCGGAATGAACGAGCCTCGTGAAAGAGCCTTGTGAACGAGCCTCGTGAATGAGCCTCGTTCACGTATTACACACACCAGTGCCCTATGTTATATATAATAATATTACAATAAATAAACCCTGCATTTATCTTACTCTTGAACATGTGCATCCGTCTGATTCTTTCGAAACCTAATTTTTTGAAGGTATCACTTCTAACACGTGTGATCTTCACACATGATTTTTCTGGATAAAAAAAGAAAAACGGAAGAAAGAAGGAAGAGATAGTTATAGATATAAAGTATTATCAACGGTGTGGTTGGGGGAGGGATGGGAGAGAGGTAGCTTCGAATATAAAATGATCGAGGTAAAAAAAAAATTTATTTTCTTTTGGTTATGACGCGCGACGACGTCTTTTCTTTTCAAAGTCTTTTATATTTTTGATCCTTAGAACTCACGGTGATGAATTTGGTCCTTGGTTCATGTAAAACGTGCAATGGAAAAAAACATCTCGCGAATTGTATACCGAATGTATATATATGGATGTATATGTGTTTGGGAACATACATGTACATATATAGAGATATGCATATTTCCAAGCGTTCTTATACAATACGATTGAATGTGTTATTCGTTTGCATATACCCTCACCCCAACCCCCACGTATGCATATACACGTATACATATATATATATTTTTCGTATCACGAGTTCAATTTACCCCGTGTAAATATTCTGTTGACAATGAGCGTAAAAATAATAATAATAATAATAATAATAATAATAATAAATTAAACGAAATGTTTGTGTTAAAAGAATACGTTTATATTATTTTTATTATTTGTTATACGATTAAATTATAAACAATTTGTGGAAAATAATCAAAGCTTTCGATAAATATCGTAATATGTTAAAAAATTTTTAATGTTTAAAAATTTATTAATGTTTTAATAAAAACATTTTTCTATCTGATATGCAAATTTTTATTATCGTAACGATAAAAATTATCAATCACTTTTTTTATTTCGAATATTAGAAATAATTTGTCACGCGTAGTAACGGAATTACTTTTGGGTCTAATACTTTTGGAGATAACCTATAAGGTACAAAAAAATCTATATATATATATATAACTACGTTAACGTTCCCCCCTCCCCCCACACACACGCAAATGTAGTATTAGGTTAATCTCAAAAAAAAAATCCTTTGAGTAGAATTTTTGAAATTGTGTTACATACTTAAATTGTTAAAGTTTACACCTTGGTGATGCGCCCTCTAGCATCTCGTTCTAGTTTTCAAGACCTCTCGTTCATTTTCTTTTCTTTATTCTTTTTATTTATCCCAACACGTTTCTGTTTCTTTCAATCTCATTCATCGAGTATGAATTACCCCTACTCTCATTCTCACCCCCATTTCATCTAAACCGGATGTGTCACAGTTGACAAACGAAAAATTCTAGTAGAATAAAGGCAGGTATTAACCTTTTACTAGGTGTACCAACTAAACGTTAAAAAAAAAAAACAAACAAAAAGAAAAGAATAAATTTCCATGTGGACCTTTCTCGTAAAGGAAATCTTTTGTTTTTGCGCCCCATTATCATTCTCAACCCTCTCCTCCCTCTACTCGGAAGTATACGATCAAGCCCCCAAGCAGAGTGAGAGAGAGAGAGATTCAGATAGCAGTTTTACAATGGTGCGAGAAAAGGTAGACCCTTTGAACCACGTAGTATGAAAAGACCACTGTGGAATGTATTTTCTTATTTTCTTTTTCTTTTTTTTTTTTCATTTTTCATCATTTTTCACTCTTCTTTTTTTATTCTACCACCAATAGAGAACGTTCAACGGCAAAATTTTTAATAACAATAGGAAGGGAGGGGGCGTATAATTCGAATAAATCTGGGATATAACGAAAGAATTCCATTTATTTTTCGAAAAAAAAAAAGAAAATCAAAATGCTTTTGGGAGTAATAGGATTTCAATTTTTTTTCAACCCTCTCTCTCTCACTGTTATTCTCTTTTTACGTACATATATGTTTACAATATTACATACAAATACAATTTACATATACACACATGTGTATGGTGTGTAATAATGTTATAATATTTTTTTTTTGTTAATTTTTTTTTTTTTAATTTAATTTTCATCTTCTCGTTTCAAACGAGAATATGAATTCGATCAAGGTTTTTTTTATTTTTAGTTTTGCTTTTTTGATTTTCGTGAACCCAATGAGAAGAATTTACCTAATTGAATTGAATTCAATGCACTTCGTAACGCGTTATAACCTTAAAAACATTGACCCGAATAAATTGTGTCTTTTTTTTTTTATTTTTTTTTTTTTTCATTTTATTTCTTCTTTCTCATTTCTTTATAAAAATGCATCCATTGAGTAAATCTTTTCGCGTTAGTGTTAGAACTTCAGTTTTATTCTACATTTAAAAATGTCATTTTTATGCGGTATCGAGGTAATACGAGATTTTCACGTGGGATTTCCGCAATGTGCTCCTGTTTCCCACTAAACGCCGATGCCGATGTAATTAAATAATAATTAAGGCAGCGTGGTGCACCAGTGAGAATATTTAAACCATTAACGGGAAGAGAGATCATTTTCTTTCTTTTCTTTTTTTTTCTTTTAGTTTCTTTTCTACTTCTTCCTTTTTCTTTTTTTTTCTTCTTCTCTTCGTTGCTTTAATGTACGATCTCTTAGGAAGAAGACAGAAAGAAAAAGAGTAAGAGAGAGAGAGAATTATCGATCCACACGTTTGGCCCTATCTGCACATTAATACCTGAGCTTTCTTTACTCTTCAACATCCTGCGAATCTACAATGTTCTTTACTTTGAAAAATGTCTATCAACTCAAACTATCATATATATTCATATATTTAATGTTTGTGTTTATTCTTTATAGAATTTAATAAATAAATTCTATAAATTCTAAATATATAAGCTGAACTGTGTGTGTGTCTCACTACAAAAAATACAGTTTATATTTATTAAATCATAATTAAAGTTATCTTACATTATTTACAATTTTCTAACCTACAAATTAGAGAAATGACATTTAAGCCTATTCTTCTCTATCTTTCTTTAATTTCTTTAACTTCTTCAAACTTCTTTCCCTCTCTTCTATATCTGTCTAATCTTTATCTTCTAGTATATTCTCTTATCATGTGACTTCAATTGTTTTAACGCCCATTTACGCGCCAAAATTAAAATGGGTTTGTAAATTAGTATCTGTACTACTTTAATTACAGTATTAGGTCTACTGGAAATTTCTATCCATTTTTAAAATAAAATAAAATCATAAATAATTCATAATTTGAACAATTAATTAATTTAATTACTTTAGAACTCTTGCCAACATGGTGGCAATTTGTATTGGGATCTCTAGCACTTGAATACGCTATCTGGTGGCTAAATTCAAAATTACATTAGATAGGTCGAATTGCTACACCACGCCCCTGCTAAAGATTCCAATATTCTATTTTAAAAAATGGGACCTTACCTCTAGTGACGAAAAATTGAACTAATGTTTGTTTGAACGAACAGAATTTTCCGGTAGACTTAATATATATATATATTACCTATATATAATATATAATATAATGTTTGTCTATTCTATATATAATAGTATAGTAAATTAGATTACCTGTATATATAAAATAGTACACAGATGCTATATATGATGGTTAGATGTTGTAGAAATATTTTTTATTAAATTATATTTTTAATGAATCACACATATATTTGCAATATTTCATTTAAATTTTGAAAATACCTGTACACACGTATCCATATTATTTTACGTATATTTAAATAATTGATATATGATATACATACTGTGGTGGTGAGGAGGCGGGGGG
Organism: Polistes dominula; assembly: GCF_001465965.1. The sequence continues at coordinate 356,510 of NW_015149030.1, read as the reverse complement.
GGGGAAGGGAGGACAGGGGAGAAATATGAAGCATAGATTTTTAATTAAAATTCAATATATATATATATACATACATATATATATGTGTGTATGTTTTAATCATTACGCGAAATACTCAAAGCGTATAATATTCGTGGGTTATGTATGCTTAATTTTTCCCTTTTTTTTCCCTTTTTATTTTCAGATATGACTTTAATCATTTTTATTTTTATTATTTTTTTTTTAAATAAATGATAACACGAAAGTAACGTTGAACATGTTCCATTTGATGCTTGTTATTTTGTAAAAGGGTAAAACTTTTAATGAATTTATCCAAAATGAGATAACTTGAGTGAGAAAGAAAGAGAGAGGGGAGAGAGAGAGATGACGATGTCTTCTAAGAACTTCGGAAGATCGTTTAAAAGTTTCATTTGAGCACCACTGAAAGGAATCTAAGCAGGAGAAAGAACGTTATACCACGCTACCCTCGTTTTTTCCCCTTCTTTGTCTCCCTATCTCTTTAGCTATCACTCTGTCTCTATCTCTATCTCTATTTCTCTTTCTCTCTTTCTCTCTCATTCCTTTTCCCTTTTTACCTCAAACAGCCTCTTCCGTAGGAGTCTGTAATCAGTGCAGCTGACTACGGATGACTACGGTTAGGTCAGTGAATTCGAATTTTCTCTAATTCTTTTTTTTTTTTTTTATTAAATACCTTTTAAGTATTTTCTTTTATTTTCTTTTCTTTCTTTTTTCTCTTTTTTTTTTGGTTAAAAGTAAATTTTAATCTAGTCGTTTTAAATTAAAACGTTATAGAAAGAACATTGTTCAATATTGTCCTAGTCCTTCTATGAAACATTTACTTTTTTTTTGTAGATTTTATACGATAGTTTTGAAGTTTATTTTTTATAAATAGGGTGGGGGGAGGATTAATAGGGATTTTTAAAAATGTAGTGGTTGGTATCGATCATTAAAATCTCAGTGATATTTACACCAAATTTACAGGACGATGTGGATGATTTTTGAGGTTATAATTTGTAACGTAATTAAATTTATAAACGCGTTTGATTGTTTTAATAATACCGCACAGTAATAATGAGACAAAAGAAAAGAAAAGAAAAGAAAAAAAAAGATAAAAAAAAGAAAGAAGAAAGGAAAATAAAAAAATGGCGGTTAAAAAGCATCAATAATATTGTACAGTAATAATTGAAAAAAAAAAAAAACAAAAAAAAAAAGAAGAAGGAAGAAAAAAACCAAAAAATGGGTGAAAAAATATGGCTCAAAAAAAAACCAAAAGAAATAAAGAAAAAGAAAAAAAGAGGAAGAAAAAAAATAAAAAAAAGTGTGCATCAAAAAAAAAAAAAGAAAAAACAAAACAGAAAGAAAAAATTCAAA
>NW_015149030.1:343039-354949 GCF_001465965.1 Polistes dominula | reverse complement strand
TATATATATATACATATACATATGCATGTATTTGCCGTCTTTTACTGTATGCGTGTGTGTGTACCACGTATTTTTGGCGTTATCTACTACGTCCCAGTTTTTCACCAAGGTACCAACCCTAACGCGTTCAACAATGGTACTCGCGCGACGACGCTTTTAAACCACAATTTTTCCTCATTCCCTTCCCCCACCCCCCCTTTTTTTTAAACTCCTTTTTTCCTTTTATTTTTAGAAAAACACAACGACATCTGCCGTTTGAGAAATGCTGCGCCTTTTTCTTTTTATTTTTTTCTTTTTGATTTTTTTTCCTTCGACAAAGCTCATCCTCGTGTAAAGCTTTAACGTAACACACGTGATACACACACATACACATATACAGACAATTCGAATGCGGGTAATGCAAGTAGAAGCTCTGCATCGTTTTCTCTGTAAATTTTGTAAAACACACGGCATGGTTCAACTCATTTTATTTTTGATTATATATATATATATATATGTATATTGTATGTATAAAGAACAAAATATTTTTATATGATTTGTTTAAAGTATATATGTTAAAAATGCATACGCTCGTTGTATGTAAAATATACTTATATACATATATGTACAATATACAGGGTGATCTGTAACTGGTGGTACAAGCGAAAAGGGGGTGATTCTACGTGAAAAAATAAATCGAAAATATAAAATAACAATTTTTCGATTGAGGCTTTGTTTTCGAGAAAATCGACTTTGAATTTTCGCAAAGTACGTGTGCACTTGATCATGTCTCGTTATAATGGACCTACGAACTTTTCATATAAGAATAACCTATATACATATATAGGTTAATTCCGAAAAGTTCGTAGGGTATTTCCGAAAAGTTCGTAGGTCCGTTATAAGGAGACATGATCAAGTGCATCATAAGTCGCAGGGTTGCGAAAATTCAAAGTCGATTTTCTCGAAAACAAAGCTTAAAACGAAAAATTATTATTTTATATTTTCGATTTACTTTTTCATCTAGAATCACCCCCTTTTCGCTTGTACCACCAGTTACAGATCACCCTGTACATAGGTTAGTTTGCAACACTTGTTGATTACGAACAAATACTAACAAATTCATGAAGTTATTTAATTCATCAAGCTATCGATTATGAGAATAATCGATATCTGTGACTGAAATATACTTGGCTATTTCCAATGATTATTTTGATTGAGAAAATATAACCTAAAATATTTTAATGATCGTAGTATCTAATTGGTAAGTTCAAATTTTTAATAGAAAAGCTTTTTTCATACTTTACTACAATTGTTAATTATTATAGAAATTATTTCTAATAACATACAAATAATTTATATAAAGGTAATTAAAATAATTTAATTCTAACCTTTATTTTTAATTTATTCGTATAATGCAAAAATTGTTTGAAATACGTCAATTATTTTTTTCTTATAAAATGTTACTGATTTTTCTTTTTCAATTATTTTCATTTTTTTTTTTTTTCAAATTTTGTATCTTACCTTTTTCCATTTATTTTCTTCCTTTCTCCCCACCCCTCTCTCTTGTCACATGTTATCTCATTCATTTCTTTCCTACGCCATCTTTTTTTTATATACGTAAGATATAACGCAGGATGATTTATGTTTCTATAGTAAACACAGATAAGAATTTTATGATTTTCCAGATGCATTGATGACTAACAATAGGTCAGCAACAATTGTGCACACCTATTAAAAAAAAAAAAAAGGGAAAGTTTCAATTCTTAAGGTTATCTTCTTTATAGTTTTTTTTTTTTTTTGAATTTTCATGAAATGTATCACAGATTGAGAATAGAGATGATCTTTATGTATTTTATTTTTATTTTTATTTTGAAATATCTTTTCAGTAACGAAAGATATTACTTCTAACAATTTAACAATAAATCATACACGGATAATTTGTGTGCTTTAGAAGAAACGGAGAGGGATAGGAGGGTTTGCACATTTTTCATAATCTGCGCCATTTTAATTAACATGTTTTCCTGGTTTTTCTTTTTTTTTTATTATTCAAATAAATTTAAACTCCAAGCATTTTTCACTCGAAACAATAAAATTTATATATTTATATTTATTTTTATATTTATTTTTACAATTGGAATGTAAATCGAACATACCAATTTGTTAATAGTACAAAAAAAAAAAAGAGAAAGCAAATAAACGTATTTAAAATAATTGTTAAATTGTTATTCGTAAGCACACATTGCAAAGTACATTTTTTTTTTTAAATCAAATGTAATTTGCAATGTGTAAAAATTCAATCAAAAAATAATTTTAATATTCACTATTCTTTTATAATGATTATTTTATAGCATTTATTATTATTATCATCATCATCATTATAAAAACATTAACGTTTATGATAAATTTCACTTTCTTATATTAAATAATGACTGATATTTATAAAGTCATTATATACCGTGTTTATTAAAATAGAAGAAAGCTGGTAAGAGCTTACGAATTTCTTTCTCTCTCTCTCTCCTTCTCTCTCTCCCTCTCTCTCTCTCTCTCTCCTTCTCTCTCTCCCTCTCTCTCTCTCTCTCTCTCTTTCTAACTTGAAACGTATAACGGTGTGAGCGTCATTTTCTCCCACTATACCGAGAAACAGGTATATACTATAGTAGTAGGGGTAAAGCCAATAAGATACGAGCTCGGTATTTTCCAGTCGGCCAGGTAGTTTATTCCTAATCGTTCTCCTCCTCCCCCCCTTACCTCCCTTTTCGGAACAGTTAACCTTCCCCCTCCTACCCCTCTTGAAAAAAAAGATAGACAAATTTACCGACTTACGTTACTTTTCCAGAAATATTCTCCTTCGACAATATTTTCATGTGAGTATAAGAAAATTAAAAAAAAAAAAAAAAAAAAAATACTAGTTTATTATCAACCTCGTACTTTTACCTTCTTCCCCCCTCCCCAACCACCCCCCTCCTTATACTTCAGGATGTGATATGTGTGATTTCCATGTGTAATATGTTACCGGCAATGTAAATTGATAATGAAATATGAGAATTTTTATATACTTTCACTAGGTATTGTATAGAATGACAAATGTATTATTTAGGTAAAGTATGAACAAAAAAAAGGTTTTGATATGGTTGCTTTAAATGCCGTGCATTTTATAAAAATATGAATGTTATATTTTTAAAAAATAATATTTAAATTATTAAATATACAATATATAAATATAATGATAAATATAATATACAATAATAATAATAATAATAGTAATATATAAATATATAAATAATAAAATATAAAAATACAAATATTATATTCTATAAAAATAATGATAGAAGTTATATTAAAAACAAATTAGAGATCTATTTCATACATTGCCCGCTAGCTTTTTCAGGCATTATATATAATACCTAGGCATTCTATAGAATATCGGATCTCAAACTTTGCTGATAACATATATAAAAAAAAAATTTTAAAAAAAATAAAAAAAGAAGAAATACATCTGTAAATACACTGTAATACACTGTAAAAAAATTATTTATTAAATAACCCTGAAACAATTTCAAATGTTAATAAAACCAACCAAACCAACCAAGACGAGTTAGCAAGATATACTTTTGTATATATAATAAGAATAAGAAGAAAGTTACAATGAAGTAGATACTAATAGTAACAATAACATTAGTAATAGTAATAGTAATAGTTGTTGTTATTGTACCATACAAGATGGTGTGTGCGAAATAAAACCAACTGACGACTAACGACTGACGACTGACGACTGGTTGCTTGCTTGCTTGCTTGCTTGCTTTTGCCTTTAGTTAGAAAGAAGGAGAAAATAAGAAACTCCTCTTTTGCTCCATGCTCTCCTCTCTGCTAGGTGGTCTTCCCGGTTCAGCCTGAACAACCCAACAGACCGCAGTTGAGCGCGCGACGTAGTCGAGTGCGGTAGTGGTAGACGTTTGCTATCGTCGTGTTGATTGGATTTTTTTTTTTTATTTGGGTTGGTTGTTTGTTAATTAGTTAATAAACATCATCTAACCCATAATATTAACTTTGGTTATATTATTTAAACATTGTGTAATACATTTATTTACATACATATATATATCACACATATAAATTATTTATTTCGTATATATGTGTATATATATATATGATGTTCGTGTATAGGTGTATTCGTGATCAACGTGTATTTTCCCCTCTCATTGTATTATTCCCTACCATTGTGTTATCTTTTTTTCTCATTCGTACGTTAACGAAACAACCGCCGGTGCCGTTCCTTTCCAACGAACTTTACCACCCTGTATCCTTGCTGGATACAACCGTGACGACGACCAACGTGTTATCATCGTTGTTGTTGTTCTTGTTTCCTGTACAACTAGGAATAACTGGACTTTCAACGATTTGAAATACATATACACACATATACTTCCAAGAAGATTGAAAATAAAGAAGAAATTTTTCAAATAAAAATAACAAAATCTATCCAAAAGAGAGAAACCTTCGAAGAAGAAAAAGAAGAAGAAGAAGAAGAGAAAGTTTGAGAAATAAAAGGAAAGAAGAGAAAAAAAAGGTTCGTACAGGGAACAGGGGAGAGGGGAAAAAAGGACGCTTTTATAGTCCCAAAAAGACAGGGGGGAGGAGGAGGGGAAGTTCCTCTTCTACTTCTTCGTGTAAAAGTTAACAGGGGTGGGGAGAGGACAAAAATATTAGGAGAGAGAGAAATTTAGAAGTTAGTATAAGTATAGTGATCTAAGAGTGTTACACTGTGGACTAAGACGAAATAACTCGTGCTCTCACCTTTTATATATCATAAAAGGTATATATATATATATATATTTTTTTTTACGTTTTATTTTATTTGTTTGAGTATCAAACATTTTTTGTTTTTTTATTAATTTTTATCTCATTTTGTGAGTGTTCTGCTGTTGTTGCGCATTCCTACCTTTCTTTATCTGAATACTGTACCTTTTCTTTTTTTTTTTTTTTTTCTAAACACTCTATATTATCTGTTGTTTTCTTGAACCGTTCTCTTTTTTCAAACGGAAACATCTCCTCGAATTACTGGTGTGTTGTGTGTATGTGTGTGTGTGTGTGTTCGTTCGTTCGTGAGAAAAGGAAACTATGAACAACTGCGTCGTCGTCCTGACGACGACGCTTCTTTTTTCGTTCAACCGTGTGCAAGAAAAGAAATTGGACAACAACTACTATTACTACTACTACTACTATTACGACACGACAACCTTAAACAAAAATAATAATAATAATAATAATAACGTTGAACGATATTTTTTTGTTCACTAAATTTTTCATATTTTTATTGCAATAACAAAAGCAACGTTTTAGTGTCTCAATTTTTCTTCTTGTATTTTTCTTTCGTCATTTTTGGTTGGTTAGAAAGAGGGGTTTTTTTCTTTTTCTTTTTTTTTTTTTTTTCAAAACAACGTGCGTATCGCCTCATCTATAACCTTAAAAAAAAAAACAAAATACTACGAGGGACTTAAAAATGATTGAAATAGGTAAGAACGCAAAACTTTTTCTTTTCTTTTTTTTTTCTCTCGAAACAGTTGTTTCTCTTCTCCACACATTATTTTTTTGCAATTTGAAAAAAAATGCACGAGTGTTGTATAGTAGATATAGTTGTGTAGTAGTAGTAGTAGTAGTAGTAGTGACGTAATTCATCTTCCACGAAAGGATTACGCTGTGATTCGTAATTTATCATATTATGTTAGCAATTTTAACAAGAACGATAAATATCTCTTCGTAAAACCACCAACCAACTTTTTTCCTCATATATATATATATATACAATATATTTCAATAGAAAATAGTTAATTACTATATGATTTAAAAGATAAGATAACGAGATAAAAAATATGATGTTTTAACGTTTAACACGTTGAACGTAAGGTGAATTCTTAGAAAAATTCTTGTCAGGCCACAGGCGTTACTTTGTATTGAAAAAATATGAACGTGTCAGTCACTTATGACTGACGTGGCCTAAACGTAATGTCTAGTGTCAGTCACCGATGACTGACGTGGCCCTCAACGTGTTAAAACTTAAACACACTGCACAATTTTTTTTTTCAATCTTGTGTTTCTACAGTTATTAGTATTCTTTTTTCTTCGTGATAAAAAACTAGTTTTTGATAAAGACAAAAAAAAATGAAACAGCTTACGAGTAATCTATGTCAGATAACGATAGAACAATTGAGATTTAGAAAAAGAGAGAGAGAGAGAGAGAGAGAGAAAATAGCTAAACGTTAGGTCACGTTTCCTTTTGTTCGATCTTTTATCGCTTTCGTTGTTGCTGACGCATGTGTCTAGATTGCTACCCGATTCTTCTTTATATATTCGTGTTCTTTCCCAACCTACCCCTTTCGTCTCCTTCTTCCCCTTTTTTTTTCTTTTTACGAAAGTTTCCCTCTTGTGGTTTGTTTTGCCAAGTGGATTTTCTGTTTCCGCATATTTTTCGTATTTCTTTTTTTTTTTTTTTTGATTTATGAACGACGATTATAAAAATATTTGAACCCGATTAATTTTATTATCTTGAAAATCTTTTGGTTTGTTATTTTTGTGTGTGATAAGCTATTTATATATATATATATATATATATATATATATATATATATATATATATATTTTATTATTGCTGTAATAATAATATTTTAATTTAATATAATATATTATTTTAATATTAATTTAATGTATAACATTTTATTATATATTAAATTTATTTTTAATTAAGTAACATATATATATATATATATATATATTTAATTAAATATACCGAAAAAAGAAAAACAATATTTTGAAATATGTTTCTAGGTTATATTCTCGAGAGCAAATGTTATCTAGTGACTTTTACGATTACATTGTATTGCTTGAGTATTTTTTTAAGGTTTAAGGTTATCACCATATGAGTAATATAAATAAACGCTGTTTATTATATTGACACATTCAAAAAAATAGAAAAATGTATACATTTATATTTATTATTATTATTATTATTATTATGATTAGTGGGAGAGAGATAGACGAGACATTATTCGAGAAAATAGTCGAATTATTGAAATGTCATTTGTGTTTTGTCTGTCTCTTACTTTCTGTCGTTTATTTTCTTTCTTTGTGGAAAGAGCAAAAACCGGTTAGTTTTTTTTTTTTGTTTTTTTTTTTTATTTGTCGAATATCCCGCGTTCAGCAGAGAATAGAAGAAGACAAGGACTTTTCGAGTTCTTGTCGAAGAAGTTCCTTGAAAGTGAAGTTTCACACTACCCAAGGAGAACCAGAGAGAAGCTACCTTCTTCTTCTTCTCCTAGGTGCAGTTTGTAATTAACAACGAAACTAACTGCCATAGTCTACTTCTTCGTCCTTCATGTTGTCCTTCTTCTTCTTATTCTTCTTTTTATTCTTCTTCTTCTTCATCTATTACTCGTTGTCTTCACTTATTCCGTGCAACTTCGTTTTTAAAGATTTCATTAGAAGAACAAAAATTAAGAAAATGAAAGAAAAAATGTCCTGCTGGTTTCGTTTCGTTTCGTTTCGTTTCGTTTCGTTTCGTTTCGTTTTGAAGAAACTTTTGTGTGTCGTCCGTCCGTTTAAGATAAATTCTTTTTCTCCGGTTGTCAGACCGTTAATCCTAAAGTTGAATGACTTACCTAGACGTGTCTTATCGTTTTGCGAATTCTTTCTTGCTACCTTTACACAAGGACAAATATATATATATGTGTGTGTGTGTGTGTGTGTGTGTGTGTATTCTATACAAATAAAATTTTTCACGATTATTTTACGTTGTGTTTGTCTGTCTACTATCCTGTTTGTGTTTATATACGTGTGTATGTGTGGTGTGACAAGTAGACGAGTTTAAAAATAAATTGTTCTAGATTTGATTATTTTCTTTGACAAAAATACTATGAATTTCTATCTCCTTTATTGGAATTTTTCTTTTGGACGAAAATATTTCTTTTTATCGATTTTCAATTGGAAATTTTAAGATAATAATATTTGTATTTTAATTTAATATTTAATTAATATCACATTAATATCGGATTACTGAAGAATAACCATAAGTGAATGTATATTGTTGCATTCTCGTTTTGTTTTTTGTCTTTTTTTTTTTTCATTATTTTTACAGATACGTTTTTGTTTGTTACAAATTATTCAATGAATATTTTTCGTTCATTCATTCATTCATTTTTGTTTCGTCATTCAGAAGTAAGTTTTTCATTCATATATCCTTTGTTCTTTGATTTCGTCATTTTTATTTATTTAATTTTATAAATATTACATCATTGGTATATTTTTATTTGTTATATCAATTTATTTTTATATTTTATTTAATGTTTTATATCAACTCTGGGACAATTATTTTTTTTTCTTGAAATACAATTTTATCGATCAATACAACAAAAGAGTATTAAAAACAATATCTATATATACATATATTAATAGGTAATAAAAAATATATTTAAATATTTTATAAATAGTTAAGAATGTTACATGAATATATTAAACATTTTTTCTTATGATTTTGTCACTTTTTTTTTTTATTTAATTTTATAAATATATTACATTGTTATATCAATTTAATTTTATTATATTTTATTTAAATTTTATATCAACTCTGTATTGAATCTCAAACTAGTATCAACAATGTATTAAATATTTGTCCTTTTATTAAACTACGAGAATTCGTATGAAATTGAATTAAAAAATTTTCCACAAAAAAATCTTACTTTCTCAAACATTTACCTTTCTATTATTCTCTCTCTCTCTCTCATTCTCTCATTCTGCGAGAAAAAGAGAGAGAAAGAGAGAGAGAGAGAGAGACTAAGAACATAATACCCACAGCAGTTTTATTTCAAAACATTACCACCGATCGTTTCACCGTGTCATTTTCTTTCCCATTTAAGGGAAACTCAAGGTAAACTTATACCTCGAGCGCATATACGGGCGTCGTCATATTTGTTCTTTTACTTCGGTTCTAATATATACCAATGAATAAAAATTAGTAAATGTAGACAAAAAGAAAAACAAAATAAGAAACAAAAAGAAAAAGATTAATGAAAAAGAAAGTATAGAACATAATATAACAAAAAATATATCTATTATTCTTACAATAAACGTAGTATAAGTATAATTAACCTACATGAGAATGATGTTATTACGTATACGTATGTGTATATATGTATATACGTATATACAGTGTGTGTGGTCTTATCAATTATGTTTATAGGACACTGAAAGAGACATATAATATACTCATGAAAAACTTATCGTTATATCATAATGAACCATTACTAAATATACACATATATACACATATATACACATATATACACATATATTAATACTAAATTATATATATATATAATTTAATAGTAAATATACTATAAAATATTTTACTATATATTATTAATATTATAAAATACTATTTTTTTAATAATATAATTTAGTAATACTTTATTAACAATAATAATTAATATTAGTAATACTGAATTATATTATTTAATAATACTATACTCTATAGAATATTAATATTATACTATTAATTAAAATACTATTTTTAATAATATAATTTTGTAGTACTAAATTAACTTAGTAATACTTTATTAATAATAATAATAATTAATATTAGTAATACTAAATTATATTATTTAATAATACTATCCTATAGAATATTAATATTATACCAATAATATTAAATTATTTTATTATATAATTAATTATATTTATTATAGGTAATTTAATTTAATATACTAAGTTATATTATTATAATTATTATATGAATATATAAATAAATATAATAATAAATATTATAGGTTAATTATGCTTATACTACGTTGGTTATTAGAATAGCTATTTTATGTTTCTTTTTATGTATATATATATGTCATTAATTATTACATTATTTTTATATAATAAATATAATTTAGTATTTATAATTTGAACTAAATTATATTTATTATATAATATAATTGAATAATATAAATATAATAGGTTAATTATACTCATACTACGTTGGTTATTAGAATAGCTATTTTATGTTTCTTTTGATATATATATTATTAATTATTATGTTATATTTATATAATAAATATAATTTAGTATTTATAATACTAAATTATATATAATATATTAATAAATACTTATATTACTTTTTCATTTTCTATTATTCTAACCTAAAAAATTGATAAATAAAACAAAAATACATACACACATATATATATATATATATATATATATATATTATAAATGATTGGTTATAATTTTATTTCGTTACTATCCTCTTCTCTCATGTTGTGAAATGTTATAAGTGTCGATCAGGTTCTCTCTCTTGAGAGTATTGAAAGTTTTCTTTAAATAAACGCTACTTCGAGTGGTGAACGAGACTTATGCTTTTATTTGCTTCTTTCACGTGTGAGAAGAAGAAAAAGAAGAATAAGAAACTAGAAGAAGAAAAACAACAAAAAGTAGATGGTAGTATTAGAAGATGAAGAAGAAGAAGAAGAGAGAGAAATCGATTATCCGAATAACATGAAGGATGACGAACGATCGAGAGGAGGAGGAGGAGGAGGAGGAGTAGAATACTCGTAAAAATTAGATACACATATATACGTTGGTTACTTTATACGTGTTTTCTTCTATCTTTATCTTTTATATTCTTTATTTCTTTATTTCTTTTACGCTTTTACGGTTACTCCGTCAAAGTTTCGAGGTTTATACTTCGACACACGGTTTACGATGATTCTTACTTCGATGAAAGGTGAAACGTGTTACGAATAAAACCATATATATATATATAACTATGGTCGATATATCGTTCAATGTAAGAAGAAAGAATATAAGAAGTTGTGATTTTTAATCTTTTTTGTTTTTTTTTCTCTCCTCTATAGTAAGTCGTACAAAGTTTTATAAAAAAAGAATTAAAAAAAAAAAAAGGGTAAGGAGGGATTAAAAATCGAGCATCCTAAGTTACTAAACTTAGTTGTTAACTTGGATTCTCCATTTTGTTATTTTTTCTTTTTTTTTTCTTAGTTGGTTTTAACGTAAAATGAAAAAGTAACGAACTTAACGTTTGACTCCTCTTTCATCGGGGATTTGCGATTTCTTTTTCGTGATCCGCTTTACCGATGATAAAACTTTTCAAAGAAGAAGAAGAAAAGGTTAAAGAAAAAGGTGGGATGATAGAAATAAAGTTTTTCTTTAAGAAATCAAACAAAATTCTATCTTGTTTGCTTCCTTTTTTTTAGTTGAAGGTGTAGATGAAATTACTTTTACTCTTAGACAAAAAAAAAAATTAAATCACAAAAGAGAATTATTTAGATTGATTAGATGTATATTATAGTTAGTCATGTATTGGAAGTGAACAGTTAATGGAAAATGAATGATACAGAGAGAGAAAGAGAGATAGATAGATAGATAGAGAATAACCATAACATAAATATTTACTACTAACCAATGCATTTTCTCTTTGTTATCCGATTGCAATAACGATCCACGATCCCTCGGATTGTATTCATGTACAAAGAGAAAGAGCCACATATGGGTTTCATCGATGCACACGTTACATGAAAAGGTCGAACTAGCTTTGCACCTGCTTTGTGTGTTCCGATGTTGTGATAATCTATTGTTCAATCCCACTAGGGGCAACTATCGTAACACGAATATAACATATATATAACATATATATATATATATATTGGGAATAAAAATATAGAAATAAAAAAAAAATAGAAAAATCGATCATACGATACAACGATTTGATTTGAAACATTTTTACTTCACTGAAAAAAAAAAATTTAAATGTTTTATTCACGAACAACTGAATTATAATAATTATTACTATTATAATTTGTATTTTTATATGTTATTGGTTTATGTGAGTCCAAAATATGACTTTGTTGTATAAATAAATGTTAGGTTATGTTCAAATGT
>NW_015149030.1:331946-342851 GCF_001465965.1 Polistes dominula | reverse complement strand
TATTATAATTTGTATTTTTATATGTTATTGGTTTATGTGAGTCCAAAATATGACTTTGTTGTATAAATAAATGTTAGGTTATGTTCAAATGTTTCGCGCACTTACCGAAATCTATGACCAACAGATGGTGCTGAACTTACTTGTATCTTTTTCTGTTTTTTTTTTTTCAATTAATTAATTATTTTATTAATTAATTAATATTATAAAAACTTAGCTGTATACAAATGCAACGTTGTATCAAAATTTCCAAACAATCGATAAAGTATTATATTTTTTGGAGGTTATCACGGATTAGGTACAAACTTAATTTACATTTTTATTCATATTATAAATTTATATATTATTAAAAAATGAAGAATTAGTGTTGCTAATCAAGCATAATTGAGATATAACTATAATTATTAATTTAAAGGGTTTTATTTTAATTGGTTGTCATGTTGAATGACAGTAATCGAATTAGATTCAAAATATTCTTGTGATAGAGGTTAGAAATATCATGTGATTAAATTTTATAATATATTAAAATTATAAATGACATTTATATATTTTGATTGAATACATCGTGTCACAATTATTATTATTATTATTATTATTATTATTTATTAATATAAATATCTAAGAGAGTGTATCTTATCATAAAGATAAACTGATAAATTGATATTAGCAACTTATACGTTAATATGATTCACATTTTCAATATAAAAACTTTTTTTTTTAATATTAAACTGATAAAATTGATTAACAGAAACAACTCAAAATATGATTCATCATTCGATTTTACAAATATAAACAACTATATATATTTTTCTCAATTTAATATCATTGGAACACATTAATACTAATGAAATTATTTTGACGTTTGATATTTCCTACAATTATTATTATTAACACTTAATTGGATTTTAATTAAATCACACCCAAAGAATGATTTCCAATTAAAATCAAATACTCAAGGATTTATTCAAGTGAAATGTAAGAAACATTTTAAAGATCAATCTTCCGAATTATTTAACATTTTATTCGTAATAATTATTACGCGTATCTCACACAAAACTTACATCTTGTTTTACATACATTTATTTGCGTCAGAGAAGAGAACACATGATGGGGGTAAGNATACCGAGAAAGAGCTTTCTGCGTCCCTTTTATTACTTACACGACCTCCGCATACTGTGAATGCAGTTCTGTTCGACGGGTCCCTTCGAGAAGGGCCGAACAACGAGAACGAGAACGAGTATAAGAAAAAGAGAGAAAGAACGAGCGATCGTTTCAGCCGAAAAAGAGAGAAAGAAGAATTATGCGGGAATAGAAAGAAGGATGGAATGAAAAGGGGAGAATCGGGGGGGAGGGGAAGCGGAAAGGGTCGAAAAAAGGTTCTCGACAAAATTCCGTTGCCACGAAACCCGCGAACTTTTCTATTTTTTTTTTTTTTTTTTTTATCGAGTTCTTATAACTTTAAATCACTATCAAAGATTCATATTACACTGATAACAATTGTAATCTAACGTATTATGATAATAACTTTTATGATTTTTTTATGGAATTTTTTTTTTTTTAGGAACTTATAGGATTGGAAGTTACTAAAATGAATATTATGTAAATGAAATGTTATTTTTTAGTGATCATGATGTAAGTGAATATTTTTGTAATAAGATCTCAGAGATTTAAATATATATATAATTAAAAATTATATTATTTATAATTATAATATAATTATATATTATATTGTATTAATATTATATAATTAATATATTATAATATATAATTATATTTATAGTAATATAATATTAAATGTGAATAAAATATAATATTATATTTAATAATATATATTATAATTAATATAAACAATTTGTTTATATATTAATAAAATTATAAATTAATAACAAATTAAATATATAATCGATATATTACAAATATATGCAGAATTGAATTTATTTTACATATTTTATTTTTATTAGTATTATTATTATTATTATTATTATTATTATTATTATTTTGTTAAATATGTGAGTATTTAAATTTATGGTGTATGTAAAATAAAAATAGAAATTTTTTGTAAAAAAAGTATAATCGTTTAAAACATAATTTAAATGTCATTGTATTATCATTATGTTAGAAAACGTTTGAGATATGGGAAAGTATGAAATGAAGTATAATATATATATATATATATATATGTTATATGTGGTTTTAAGAAAGTAAAGTTGAAAGTATATAATCTTTGAAAGAAAAAGAAAAAGAGAATTTACGAATGATGAAATCGTGTAAAATACAGTTATACGTACGTATGTGTATATATATGTGTGTGTGTGGGTGTGCGTGTTCCTTGTTACTTTGATCAAAATCGGGTGTTTCAATCAGAGCGCAAAATCGATTACCCATACGTCAGAATAGAACAAAAGTATCGCACGTCGCTTATTCTTGTTTCCCGATTGGTTGCTAGCTTTCGCGCGTCTGTTCACTTATAAAAGGGTTCTTTCCTGATTGCTCTTTTTACTTGATTTTTTTTTTCTCTTTTCATTTCTTTCTTTTTTACGTTTTTCCCTTTTTTACAACACTCCAATTTGCTAACAATTTAAAATATGATATAAAGGGTCTATTGCGAATTGAATGAAAAAAAAAAGAAAATAAAATACCCCAATTTTTATTTACAGTTATTTCTCTCTATATATATATTTTTTTTTTTTATTAATTATTTGAACGTTATTTTTTTTTTTTTTATTAATTATTTGGACGTCATTTCTTTTATTTTTTTTATTAATTACTTGGATGTTATTTTGTTTTATTTTTTTATTAATTATTTGGATGTTAATTTTCTTTTATTTTTTTTATTAATTATTTGGATGTTAATTTTCTTTTATTTTTTTTAATTAATTATTTGGATGTTTTATTTTCTTTTTTTTATTAATTAATTATTTCGGTGTTTACTTTCTTTTATATTTTTATTAATTATTTGGATGTTATTTTGTTTTATTTTTTTATTAATTATTTGGATGTCTTATTTTCTTTTTTTATTAATTAATTATTTCGATGTTTACTTTCTTTTATTTTTTTATTAATTATTTGGGCGTTATTTCCTTTTTTTTTTATTAATTATTTGAATGTTAATTTTCTTTTATTTTTTTTATTAATTATTTGGATGTTAATTTTCTTTTATTTTTTTAAATTAATTATTTGGATGTTTTATTTTCTTTTTTTTATTAATTAATTATTTCGGTGTTTACTTTTTTTTATATTTTTATTAATTACTTGGATGTTTACTTTCTTTTATTTTTTTTATTAATTATTTGGATGTTTTATTTTCTTTTTTATTAATTATTATAAATGTATATAATATCTTTTTTCCAATTAATTATTTAAATATTATTTATTTTAATAATTAATTAATTTCATCTAATTTAATTATATTATCTCAAAATTCATATTTATTCGTAAAAAATATTTCTAAAAATTCACCACCACCATCACTACCTACAACTACCAATCATCAAATAAATTATTACAGCATGGAATATTTTTCTACTCTGACTAAATTGCAAAGATTAAATAGAAAAGAATATTTATATATAAAAAAAAAAAGTCTACAAGAAAAGAAATCAGAGATAGAGTAAGAAGAAAATACAGCAACCACAACAACAACAAAAAAAAGAAAAAAAAAAGGAAAGAAATAAAACTAACCGTAAGAAAAGAGGAGTTATTTTAACTTTTCGATGTTAAAAGATAAACCAAGAGGAAACAGTAAGTTCTTTTATACTTAAGCTTACTTTTTTATATGAGATGGTGGTAGTCGAAGGTTACTAAATTGCTTGAGAACCACTGTTGCGTGCACCTTGCTTTAAGGCTTCGTTTTCACTGCACTCACATCAGCTGCAGCAAGCAAGTAAAGCAAGTAAAGCAAGTAAAGCAACCATCAGCATCATCGGTTAGACAGTTGGTAGCAATTTTCAGATAATATCTTTTAATCTTTAAATATATCTTTTCATCTCCTATTATTTTAAATACATATATATATATATAAATTTATTTATCATCGTAATGTATCTAGATTATTCATATCTAATGTATCATCACATCAGCATAAATTATTTATTATTTATTGCTAAAAATTGTATTTTTTTCTATTAATAATAAGAAAAGATAATATATTGATTCGTTATCGTGACCAACATCTTTTAATCTCAAATATATTTTTGCATCGTATTATTTTGTATATATATATATTTATTACTAATTATTCATGTTAATGTATCATCAACGTTAGCATAAATTATTTATAATTTATTGCTGAAAATTGATTCTATTTTTTCTATTAATAATAAAAAAAAAATATATATATATATTATATATATTGATTCGTTATCGTGACCAACATCTTTTAATCTCAAATATATTTTTGCATCGTACATATTTGTCATTAATTATTCATGTTAATGTATCATCAACGTTAGCATAAATTATTTATAATTCTCACTAAAAATTGATTGCATTTTATTTTATATTAATAAAAAATATATATATATTGGTTTGTTATGGTGATCAACAAAATAAAAAAAGAAAATCAAACAAAAAAGATACATCGAAATATCAAAATTTATTTAACAAAATTATTTCACTCGTGTTATTTAATTATTCCTGTTGAAATGGATACTAGGATGATGAGGTGGGGGAGAGGTGGGGTTGAATAAAAGATGTAAAATGTAATTTAATGGGATTTAATGCTGCGAAAGTAAAAGTTAACTTTTACCTAACAATAGTTAATGCAACACAACCTATTTCATTCCATTATTTTAACGTTACTCATAAAACAATACAGTATATACATATATATATATATATACAATTGTGTGATACATGTAGCAAATCTCACGAAACTATATGAAAAGTAATTAAATAGCAAATCGCGTGTCCTTTACTTCACCACCACCACCATCAAAGTAATGTGACGCTTCAATGGCAATTGTGACCCTGATGATGATT
Organism: Polistes dominula; assembly: GCF_001465965.1. The sequence continues at coordinate 337,874 of NW_015149030.1, read as the reverse complement.
AACGACGAAGTATACTTGGTTGTTGGGTTTATTCTTTATGCTTTCACTAAAATCATCGAAATGCACAATGCAGTCAAATCAAACCGTTAGTCAAGAAAAATTCGTGTCGTTGCATTGGTTGGTTGCTTGTTTGGTTGGTTGGTTGGTTGTTTGTTGTAGTCTTCAATGATTATTATTCATTTCTTTTATAGTAAAAGAAATTATCGATCTACCTGGTGATGATGAATAGTAGTGGTAGTATTAATGGTAGTGGTGGTTGGTGAGAAAGAAGAGGAGGAGGGGGAGTGGAGGTATCGTCGAACTGCTAAAAGAAGAATATTCATTTGAAAAACACGTCAAAAGAAAATTTTCTTTTCTTCCTATTGGTGAATAGAGAATCTATTGTGATCTACATTTTATTCACGAACTCATATGAGAATATATATATATATATATATATGTATAACGGAACAACGAATATTCGATAGGTTTCTTCTTTACCTGCTATGAACGAGAAAAAAAATCCTTTGATCTTGATTGAAATTAAAAAAATAAAAAAATATTAAAAATTGAAATATAAAAGAATAAAAATATTTAAAAAAAAAAATAAAATAAAATCAAGTAAATAAAAAAAAAAATTAAATAAAATTCGACCTCGATTTTTTTGGATGAGATAAAAAAAAGTTTTGTATTCCAAAACTACGTACGTCTATACACATGCACACATATACATACATATATATGTATCTTGATTATCGTGATATGGGTTAGGGTGTCGCTTTATCTCGTATGGATCTTTCGTAGATGAAAATTTGTTTCTCACGTAGAGTTGTTGGTTGTAAGCTCCTTCCATGGTTGGTATGCACGCGAAGCATGGCCTCGACTTTGCTGCTGTTACAGCGAAATATAATGAGGATTACTATGACGACGACGACAACTACGACTACGACTACGACAACTACTATGACGACTATGACGACTACTACGACGAAGGACTTGCATTCGTACTCATTTGCTCATTCGCACGTGCTTGTCGTGTCGGTGCATTATTTTTAAATGCGAAATACGTTTCGAGAAACAGACTGACTGACTGACTAACTGAGTGAGTGAGTGAGTGAGTAAGAAGGTGAAAAAGAGAAAGAGAGAAAGAGAGAGAGAGAGAGAAAGAAATACACACGGATAAACAGAGAAAAAAAAACGGTAGCACTGGTGGAACGCAAACACCTGTTAACTCAACATCAAAATGCGTTACTAATTAGCGTTTTATTAATAAGCTCGACGCGTTAAAAGACGAGAGAAGCTTAGTACTTTATTATTATTATTATTATTATTTTAATACTTTAAGTTAGATACTAGCATTTTTCTTTTACTTCTACTTCTATTTCTTTCGTTCATCTTACTATCTTTTTTTCATTTATTTTATTTTTTGTCGTCGTCGTCGTCGTCGTCGTCATCGTAGTCGTGTCGTGTTGTTTCCCCCTGCACAAAAAAAAATATTCTGCAACACGTTTTTTTCAACAAATTATTTAAAAAGGTAGACTTTAATGGGTAGGTGGGGTGGGGTGGGGGTGGGAGGTTTGTTAGGGAGAAGTTGACTGACACGTGTAAAGAAAATTTGTTTCTTTCTTCTATACATATATAAATATATACATATACATATATACATTTTATTTTTCGTTTAATTTCATTTCTAGTTTATTTATTTATTTATCTATTTTTTTTTCTTTCTTTTTTTTGTATTTAAAGAAAATATACCCTACAGGTAAATGTGAAAATACGTGTGTATTCGGTCGAGCAGTGATGCGTAAAACCACCAGACACTACTACCAACACTAATACATATTTTTTTTTATCTTTTACACATACACATGGAAAAATAGAATGCACATATACACGTACATACATACATACATGTATACATATATATATGGAGAGAGAGAATCGTTCGTGCGAATTCGTTGCTCGTCGTTCGGTTCGTATCTCCATCTCTTTTTCTTTCCCCCACCTCCCCTCACCACCTCCTCCTCCACCTCCTCTTTTATGATCCCGCCTACAGAGTTTTGCTCCGCTTTTCGGTCATAAACTTTTTTTTTGCCCTTTTTTTTTTCAGTTTCGCTTTGCTGAGTTTTGAATGTGTTTTCTTCCTACCCCCACTCTACCTCCCAACCTCCCCCCACCATTCTCATACGTCGTTTCGTCGTGTGTGTCTCTTTTCATGATTCTGTATCTTTTTCTTTTTTCCCTTTTTTCTTGTTCTCTTTTAATACCTTATCTAAATTTATGCCACGCTCTCTCACGTGAGTCAACTCTCCCCTCCTCCCACCCCTCATTCTCCACCCACTTCTCCTTCTTTCTTTTCCTTCTCCTATTTCTTTACCACGTTTTTTCTTCGTCCTTCGGATGTTTTAATCCCTTATTCTTGACCCAATATCATTTAAGACGTCCTCGTAGAAGTGGATCGATTTAATTGGGTTCAAGGATTAAAGATTTTGTCGCAAGAGATCAATTTCTAAGAGAAGATTATCTTAGATTCTTTCAAGATTTTTCGAAATGTCAATATAAAAATACAAAGTGGAACACACAGATACATATAACAAGAGTCAGATATAATAATAATAATAATAATAATAATAATAATCGCATGGGATTAACATGCATGATTCGTTTAGACCACGTTGCTAACACACGTTGGCTCTGCTGAGTCACATGGCATTACAGATCTCATATGTTAACTTCGTAGATATTCCAGATGATATTCCAATATAGATAAACAGGTAGATAGTTAGGTGTTATGTAACAAATTTTTGTATTAACAATTTGTAATAATTTAAAAGAATTGTTCTAAAAACAATTGTGTTATTCCAGATTAATTGTGATATTCCAGATGATATTATATATATATATAGATAAACAGGTAGATAAATAGATGTTAATTATACAATTTTTTTTATTAACAATTTGTAATAATTTAAAAGAATGGTTTTAAAATAATTGTGTGTGTTTTTTAAATTGATAAAACGTTTAAACATTTGAGTGTTTAATACTTTTATCTACAATGTTTTGTAGGAACAGAATAATTTATTATTAACCACATTCTAATAATAAATTATAATTATTATAATAATTGTTAGTTGTTTATTAAACTATTATATATAATTATTATTAATTAGTTTTATTATTATTATTATTATTATTAATAAGTTATTATTAATTATTTAATATAATTATTATCTATACATATAATAATTATTGTAATAATTGTTAATTATTATTATAGTAATTTATTATAATAAATATTATTATAATATATTACAATAATTGTAGTTTTTGTTTCTATAAAGATAATTCAATTAATTAATACAAATATTAAATTATTTCACATTAATATTAACAAACACGTATATATGCTTCGAATGATAAGGTTAGCAATTTTTACTAAACACATATATGCGTCCATAGCACTCAAAGGATTAAACATTTCAATCTATTTTCTATTTGAAATTATTTTTTTTAGATTGAACAAAATCCTTCCAAGCCTTTCTGAACTTTTAATGCATTCTCGCGTGACTCGATAGATCTAATTAAAGTCATATATATATATATATATATATATATGTATTACAGATACCAGGTAACTAAATAAATCTTTAGTTATATAGGTCAAAGTGCAAATCTTTGATATATAAATGACTTATGATATTTCTCAAGATATTAATCATTCCAGACGTTTGATTTAAATATTAAAAATAGAATAACATGTAACATAAGTAACTGATGCAAAATATTAATTTTGATAATGAAAATCATGTATAAATAAATAAATAAATGTATATATGTTTAGGTGGTTTTCTTAACGTAACCAACGACCCATCACACGTTTAACCGTAAAAACGTCACGTAGAACTAAACTCCCCTGGTTTTTCCTCGTGTCGGCACGTAAAAGTCATTCCTCCCATTGGTCTCTTTCTATCTATTCTTTTTGTAACGTGAAAAATAGAGATAGAAAGATAGAATGTATTAAAGATACCGAACGAGTTTCTGGTATCTATCTTGTGCACCTAATTTTGTTACTTCGAGGGTTTTCGATCTGACGTAAGATATCGATTGCTTACGTTACAATTATTTGTGCGTTTAGGTTTTGCAATACATATACAATCACACTCCCACTCTTTCTGTTTACCTATATATATATATATATATATATATATATANTATATATATATATATATATATATATATATAAATCTTTCTTCAATATATATCTATATATATATATATGTATAGATTCTTGAAACATTTGGTTTACTCTCAAGCCACGTTCTTCTATTTCGTGAATTTCAACTCTTACAACAGAAAGTAGTTTCAAGATGAAAACCATTTTTCTTCTTCGATGTTTCAAACCCCCCACCCCCACTCCCAATCCCAACTCCAACCCCAACTCCAACCCCGAAATCTCACGTTTTAAATCGCTTTCGTCCATTTAAGTGAATACGAACGATTTCTATTTCGAGACATTATTCGAGTATTCCGTTCACCGATGAGATATTAAAACGTAAGAGAGAGAGATAGAGAAAAAGAGAGAAAAAGAGAGAGAAAGAGAGGGAAGATCCATTAGCTCGTAGAAATTAGTCATTCTATTCTAGAACGTGGAAAATTTTCTGGATAAAAATTTCTCCTCTTTCTCTCTTATTTTATTTTTTTTTTCTTTTTTTTTTTTAAAAACGTTCGTTCGTGACGAGTTTTGTTACATAATCTTGACGTATTGGGGGTAATGTTACGGTGAAAGTGGTGTACGAATTTTTTTTATTTTCTTTCCTTTCTTCAATTGAAATTTTACGATATTTCTATCAATCATTTTTCACAATAGATTATCTTTACAATATATGTGAGTCATTTATTTTGAAAGTGAAGTGGCTTAACTGTATTTATGTACGAATTGAGATAGTGAAGGGTTTCCGTTTCAATGCAATTAAAAATATACGTAACGAGTTATACTGCTTAAAATATATATATATTATTTAATATATATTTATTTATATTTTAATATAACAAATTTTTTTTTATTTTTGGAATATATATATATATATATATATATATATATATATATGTTTTCTTTAGCATAATACATATTTGCATCGTTGATGTTTAAAGTTGTCGTTAAATATTCATGTAAAGATAATAGATATAACTACGAAGTTAATAAAACTATAATATTCTCTTAAGTTGAACCTTTTTTGTTTTTCTTTTTTTTTTGTTTGAACAATAATATTAATCTAACATTTAAACAACCATCTCATTTTCTCTTTCTTACTTCATTATATTACTTGAATTATTCTTTCCTCGTTTTCTGTTTCGTGTCAAGGAACGAATTGTTTACGCTTTATAACTAACCATGGCAAGTTTTCACAAAGAAAAAGATGATTACGATGGAGAAGAGAGATGGTCGGTGGTGATGGTGATGGTGATGGTGATGGTGATGGTAGTGGGATGTAACGGAAATTCAAATAGTTTGTGAAACAATGTTTGGTTCTTGTCTAACTGACAGGCTTACTCTATAAATCGGCTGTTAAAATAATATTTAGTCGTTTCAACATTATTTCTGTGTTCGTCTACTTCTCTCTCTCTCTCTCTCTCTCTTTATCTTTTTCATCATTTTCAATTTATTCTATCTCTTCTGTGAGAACATGAGATGAACCAAAAGCAACCCATTTTCAACTCCTCTTCTTTACCCCCGTACTGTGTGTGTCTGTGTCCGTTTCTTCTTGTTCTTGTTCGATCTTTCATCTTCGGTAACTCAGGACCGACATTGTAATTGAAATTTTTCGAATTCTCTCTTCTATTTTGTTCTCTCTCGTTCTTGTATTATTTAAGTAAACCCAAAGAGAGGTATCCGAAATTTCTTTGGAATGTAACATTAAAACTTTTCCTTAAAAACCCCCACCCCCACCC
>NW_015149030.1:292919-305663 GCF_001465965.1 Polistes dominula | reverse complement strand
AAAAAAAAAAGTAGACAAAATAATCAAAAGAAACAAAACAAATAGAAAACAATTATTCCAAGTTTCGCGACTTCTTTTTTTTTCTTGTTCATCATTTCATATTGTCAATATTTTCGTTAACATTTTGTTTATCGGTTTTTTTCTTTTTTTTTTTCTATGAAAATTATCGTCGTCATTAAAAGCAGATATTTTATTGAGTATCATCATCATCATCATTATCATCATTAGAAACGTTCGTAATATTATTTTTTGTTTATTTCTTCAACAACATGGATGCATCAATACGTCATCAGGTAAATGAAAACTTTAAAAACATACATAGAGATAAATTGTTGCTTCTGATGCACCTGCAATTTATTATTTTTTATTTTGTTAATATTTTGTTCCCTCCTAACCTTACTTTTCGTTCAGTTCTTCCTTTTTTTTTTCCTTTTCTTTTCTTTTCTTTTTCTTTCTTTTTTTGTTTTCCACCATATTCCACTTTCCCGCTATTGCGAACGGTGAAGTACTACGTGAATAAAGCCAGTGAATGGGGATGAAAAAAAATAGGAGTTGGAAGGGAGAGGCAAAAAAAAAAGCTACGCGTGATTTTTTTTTTGTATTTTCTGCCCTTTTTTTTTTGCTTTTGGTTTTTGTTTTGTTTTTGGCACGGGATTCTTCTTTTTCTTTTTCTCTCTTTCTCTCTCTTTCCTTTCATTTTTATTTTTATCTCGCTTTAAACCCTTTTTTTTCTTCCTTTTTTTTTTCTCGCCTCCCACGTTTGTCAACGTATTATCACCACACAATTCTGACGATTTGACAAACACGAGAAATTCAACGCAAGTTTGCGAAATACTTTATTAACTATAAACGCGTGTCATTCTTTATAACTCGGTGTGAACGGAAAAAATATTAACCAATGAGAAATATGCTTTTGTTTTTTCATCTACTTTTTAATTTTACTTTTACTTACATTTTGTTTTTTAACAATGAGAAAAATTTCTTGAACGATTGTTGTTTTCATTTATTGTTTTGTTTTTAAAATATTAGGTTTTCCCAAAAAAGTTTATTTTTTTATTTTTAAAGAATAACTTTCATTAATTATTTTAATAATATTTCATATTATTTAGTATAATAACATAACTATAATATAATAAATATTAATTACATTATTTAATTATATATTAACTATAATATTATTAACTATATATATAATATTAATGATATATACATATTTTTTATTTATGATAAAACTTATTATACAATAATTAAATTATATTATAATATATTAAATAATTATATTTTATAAATTATTTATTAAATTTGTATATAAATTATTAAATAATATATTAATAAATAATTTTATACTTACTGGGATTTGATCCACTGAATCTTGAATGGCAATCGAAGAAGACACAGCGTCTCTACTACCTGAGCTATTCAAGGACTACTATATTAATTATATATTATATATATATATATATATATATATTTTTTTTTTTTTATTTATAATAAAATTTGTTATATAGTAATAAATTATTATTTAATATTATATATATTAATAATATTAATATAATAATTAATATATATAATTAATTATGATTTTTTTTCTTCTTATTTTTCAATCAATTGAACAAAAATTCATTCGAATTCAATGTAAAAACAAAACCAAACCATATTAAAAAATTTAACTCATTTGTTATCTACGTGTCTGTAAACAATTATTCTAAATAATTAACTTGTACTTTTTTTAATACGTTTACCACAGTTATTGTTAGAGGCATTGTCGTGAGAGAATACACCCTGTTCTAAAGGTGTCGCAAGTCGGTTCAATTTCACACTCAGATAGATGCAACAGGATTGCTTGTTTCCTTTTCGCATAATAATAATAATAATTATAATAATAATAACAACAATAGTTTTATAACATTAAAAACCTTACATCAACTAACACTCATCCCACCCCTTCCTTGTTTCTTTACACTTTAACGAGGAAAGTTGTTTAATAAACGAGAAATAATGCAAATCATCTTACGTTATTTTGATAATAACAATATATCAATACGTGGATTCTATCTAACTTTGAAAATCGATATTGGAAATAAAAAGATAAAAAAAAAGATAAAATGAAATATGTGAGCTTGCCAAATGGGGGTGGTTTTTTTTCCCTATTCCAGATAATACGTTCTTTTCTTTTTTGTTTCAATAATCTCTCAGTTGGTAATCGATTTTTACTATTCTAAAAATTCATTTTTCACTTGAAACAAAATTTCTCATTTCGACAGGTTTATTTTTTATTGATAATCAGCATCGGTTTTGTGTATTGCGAGCCACCATTGAGTAATCAGTACGGATACCCTTTGGAAGGTAACAACGGAAATTTCCTCGGTGCCAACAACGGAAATTTCCTCGGTGGTGGTACTTCTGGTGGTAATAACAATTACAGACACCATGACGGTGGTGGTCACTCGTCATACGATGACGGACACAATGACAATCAAGACTATGCCGATAATTACGTGAGTAATGATCGTTTTTTTTTTTTCAATCAAATATGTTACTGTTTCTCGATATTTTTGATATTAAATAAACAATTGAACATTAAAATGAAAGTTTTAATCTTGCAAATGTGTTTTAATGATTGATGATGACTTTAGGAAGAATTTTTTTTTAAGTGCACGTGCATTGAAGTTTTAGTAGTCTTCTAAAGATCAAAGGGATTTCGTAAACTTTTATGACGACACTTCAAAAAATAGGTTTTGGAATCTATGATCCTTTTGATCCTTTACGTGCTTGAAATATGTGTCACTTATTTAAATTTATCATTTTTTATATTGTTTATTAATTATTAAAATTATTAAAATTAATTTTTAATAAAAATTAAATATACAACAAATATATAACAAATATATAACAATATTTAATTGTTTTTTAAAATTAATTTAATTATTTTTATACAACATTATATATATGTATTATTTTTATATGTATAAACTTGTCACAAAATTTTCTTAATTTCAATTTTTACATTGATATTATTTTTTAATTTCAATTATTTTACCGAGTTTTTCATATTTTCAATAAAACCTATAACATAAAAAATATATGCAATATTATGCATGTATATTTTATTAATTATAAAATAAAGTAAGAAACTTTTAGAACAAGTTAATATTTCATTGGACAGGATACACTTTTTTTTAACATTTTCAAAAAAGAAACTTGAAGTAATTTCTTCATTATTAATTTATTTATTACTTCGATTAAGATATTTTATTCTTTCATTATGTCATATTACGTCGGTAAAGTCACTCGCGTCTGTTATCTAACAGTGAACTACCTTATTGAACCCTTTTGATAGGCAACACGTATTTCAAACATGTACAGATAAATAGTTTATCGTATGAGATAAATCAAATTTATTACTGAAAGATGGTAAACAATATTATTGATATTTTATAGATTATTATTTTTTGATTTTTAATTGAAGATATTAATTCATTTCAAAGATAGAAAAAAAACATGTGTGCATATCACACAAGTTAAAAGCGAAACCTTCAAACAAACAAGTTTCGAGGATAATTTAAAATATATAATATTATTGTAATATTATTTTTACATTTAATTTGTAATTATTTTTTAAATTAATTATTTAATTATAAAAATGCGCGCCTGTTCGTATGCAACCCTCCAGACACACTTTAAAAATGCTGCTTGCGAGCGCCATCTACTGAGACGGAATTTTTTTCCAGTCAAAACTGTTTATGCACGGATGTAGGACGGGTTGCTTATCTTTTGGGCAAAAAAATATTCCTACTCGAAAGATGGCGCTCGCAAGCAACATTTTCAAAGTATGTCTGAAGGGTTGCATTCATACAGGCGCGTATTTTAATAATAATTTCAAAGAAAGTAAACAATAGAATACTTTAAAAAATGTTTGCAAATCATATATTTTTATAAATAATGATAAAAATTGAACTTTAATATTGTAATTAATTTATGCATATTTTTTAGAATAATATTTAGTATTTTATATGAAATAAAAATAAAAAATCATGTGTGCAGATCACACGTGCTAGAAGTGAAACCTTCAAAAAACTAAGTTTCGAGATAATGAGTCAAATTCAGAGTATCAGGAGTAAAATAATTGTAGGATTTATTTCTTATAAAAAAAAAACAGCTTTTTTTGTGAGAAACGTGGATAGTCTAGTGGCCAGTTGAAGAACTAACTAATATTTTAGAATATGTGAGTTGAGTTAATATGAGTCTACGTTCCGTAGTATGCAGTTGCACACAAACACACACATATACGACACTTAGTAGCCAGGAGTGGGAGACTACAAAACACTGTTTAAAGAGGAGACTGAGATAATAAGAAACAAATGCATACTGTCTTCTATCTCATTCTCTCTTAAGCTAAATCCTACAGATGTGCATATGTTTGTCACATTTTCTCTTTTTAGTAACGTACCCGTTTCATCATCGTTTCGTTACCGTTACCATGGATTTTCGTTCACTTTTTTCAAATCACTACCCCCATTCTAAAGAAGTTTTCACTTCAATAAAACTTCAATTAATTTGAATTTTTCAGCCAAAATCGTACGAATTTGGATATGCGATAAAAGATGTTGCAACGGGTAATGATTTTGGTCGAAAAGAGACGAGTGATGGTGAAACAGTTCGAGGTGAATACAGAGTACAATTACCTGATGGTAGAACACAGATTGTAACTTATACAGCAGATTGGAGAACTGGTTTTCATGCAGATGTAAGATACGAAGGTACTGCGACTTATCCCGATCAGTACAACACTCAGAACAATGGTTATAATAATAATAATAATAATCAAGGCTATGACTACCAAGGAAATGGTATAAATAATGGATATAACGGAGGTAAATCTTTTTTTCGTTTTTTTTTTTTTCTAATTATCGTTGGACTGTGTTTGTTTTAAAAATCGATGCTTGAATATGAAAATTAGGAACCATTAAATAAGAAATGTTTTGTTTTTGTTGTTGTTTCAGGTAATAATGCTAATTATAATAATAATCATAATAATAACAACTACAGACACGGAGGTAGCAACTACAATCAAAATAATTTTCAATTAGGCTCAAATGGGTTAGATAATAATTATAACTTTGGTGATGTTACGAGAAATACTTACAAACCACCGGTTTATGGGCCACCAGTTGGATAAATATAAATATTTATATATATATATATTTTAATAATATCATTAACGACTGTATAAAATTTTTACATACATTTTTTTATTAAATAAATAAACGTTTTCTTAATTTTTTTTTTCATAAGTTTTCATTTCAATTTAATCGTACGTTTCTCACGTTTTTTAATATTAATTAGAATTAAATAATAATTCTATTAATTATTTTTATTATTAAATAAAATAAAATAATATTCAATTAATATTTATATATTAATATATTAATAAATATATTAATTATATATAATATTAATAAATTTTTAAATATATTGTTTAAAATATATATATTGTAATTTAATAATTAATAATATATATATTATATTTAATATATTATAAATATATATATTTTTTATAATTAATATATAGATGTATATTAAATATTAAATTAATTAATTAAAATTGAATTAAACAAAAACTTAAACATAGAAAAAAAACAATGATGTAATTTAAAAAAAAAAAGTACTATATATTGTTTTTTTATTCTATTATTTATTTTATATTTTGAAAATTAGTAATCCAATGACAATTATTGGAATTTATTTAACAATATTTAGCAATATTGAAAGCATGTTATGATTATCATGTATATACTTTGTACTTTTTTATGTACTTTTTTACAATTTCATATTTGTTTAAATTTACATCGTTAATATATTAATTTTATTAAACAAATTTCAAAAGATTACTTATCTTCAAAATAATTTCAAAAGAAACACAAAATATAAATGGCTACATAATATATTTTCATCTACGTTTTAATAATTCAAAATAAAACAAACGTTTATGCTCTCAAATTTTACAAAGTTAAATTATTTTCTTGTTATTTTTATTAACAATCTGAGAAACATATCTTTTGAAACAAAACAAAATGTTACTTTACAGAATAAATAACCATAGCATATGACAAAGTTGTTTTAATCACCTTAAACAAAAACATATATATATATATATATATAACATATGAAAATAAAAATTGTAAAATAATTTGTTATTAATTAATTTTTTGTTCTTACCGTCATGGAAAGTTCGACAGATAATGTTAAAAAATTGACGAGTACAAAGTAACATGGTTTTAAACTTCTCATCATCATGAACAACAATAATGTTTGTGATTTTGTTGAAAGTACGTACCATGGTATATAAAACCTATAAATTGATCAGTTTATAATTCAATAAATAAATAAATATACATATTTTATTAAATAAATATATGTGGTGATTATTATATATATATAAAAAAAAAAATTAAAATATAATTGAAAATGTAAAATAAAAAATTGTGTTCATCATTGTAAAAAAAAAAGAAAAAGAACATTTTCAAATGAAAAATTATTAATAAATATAATGAAATATATTTTCAAATAAAATAAAATAATGTTGTTTACGTTTTGTTGACTATAATAACGCTGTGATCTATTATTTTTTGGCCTAAATAACAATTCATGGATAATATACCGCAATTGAGGATGATATTAAAAATTGAAAGAACAGTTTCTCTTATATTTTGTCGTTCAACAGCTGAGTTATGTAAAAGCTATAAAAAACAAAAACAAAAAACATAAAAATGTTAACCTATAACTTGTCACGTTTTAATTAAAATAATAATAATTACAAAAATAATAATCATACCCGTATAAAAGTAATAATTATAAGAATTGAACCAAGTATAATCATTATAGAAGAACATTTTTCGTATGACGAATTAAAGATGGAGTAAAATCTTGAATGATACAAATTTTGGTTTAGGTTAAAAAATAAAACATATTGAAATTGATTGATGAACATGATTTTTTTCTTTTTTTTTTTTTTTTCATATACTAACTCTAATGTTTTTTTGTGATATTTTATACTACGAATTATTTTCTCATAAACTTTATCTTCTGTATAACGATCATATAAAATTTCCTTTCTAATTCCATCCAACATGTTCCTGAATAAAAGATGAACGATTAAAGTATTATTAGGATAATCTTAGGTTATGTACTTCTGATTCACAATAAAATTTGTTATGTGTGTGTTAATATTTATTTTTTTTTAGATAATCGTAGTAAAATTATCTTTTTTGTTTTTAATTTCTTAGAAGAAAAGACTAATTTAAGGGGACCTTCTGCTCTGCAAATAAAAAAAATTTTTTTTTTTTTTTTTTACATTTTTTGAATGTATATATATGTAGAAATATTGTGTTAAAATTTCAAAAAGATCCGATGTCTCTAACTACATTTTTGGTGCCTGAACGTAACTACCTCGGACCGCTTTCCTGAGCGTTCGGCGCGCACGGACGACTCTTATCTTGTTCAATCCCTTTCTCTTTCATTGTTTATTCAAGCAGTTTTTTTTTATTGTAATCTGTATAATCCTTCNACCATTTTACTTTTATGTTTCAGGTAAGCCATTCTCAAATTCTGATGGAGCTACCAAAGCACTAAAGTTTTAAGGTGTTTTTTTATACTACTGTTTTTGCAATAAAAAATTAATTAAAATGAAAAAATAAAAATTCATTTATATAGTTTAAGACTCAATTTAACAAACCCAACAACTTTTAGATCGATATCTTTCATAGTTTTCTTGGAAAAAATTCGCGAATATAGCCTTTTTTTTAGGTGCTCAGAGTAGAAGGTCCCCTTAAAGTCTCATTTGAACGACTAAATGAAGAAATTTTAATCAAAATAAAAAAACAAAAATTCCGGAAACTGTATAAAGATACAATAATTTAATTTAAACCAGTATAGTAACATTACACGTATAATTTATGTGTATATAATAAATTAAATATTAATAAACATTAATATAATTAATAATTAAAAAAAGATATGAAGAAATTTGAACAAAAACAAAATTCCTGAGACTGTATAAAGATACAATAATTTAATTTAAACTAGTATGGCAACGTTACACGTATAATTGATCAGTGAATAATAATTAAATATTAATAATTAGTAATAATACATAATTAAAAAACAGATATGTGATGAAATTTGAGCAGAAACAAAAAAACAAAATTCCTGAAACTGTATAAAGATACAATAATTTAATTAAAACCAATATAGTAACGTTACACGTATAATTTGTCCGTAAGTATTAAATTGAATATTAATAAATATTAATATAATTAATAATTAAAAAAAGATATGAAGAAATTTGAGCAAAAACAAAATTCCTGAGACTGTATAAAGATACAAAAATTTAATTTAAATCAATATAGCAATGTTACACGTATAATTTTTTCTGTAAATAATAAATTAAATATTAATAAATATTACTAATTAATAATTAAAAAATAATAGTACAGTCGTACAAAAATATTCGTTCGAATAGTGTATCGTTGCTTGGAATAATTTAAAAAATATTAATCTAACACACATAAATCAAATCTTATGGTGATTTAGTTCAATTTAAATGAATGATTTATCTTTGCTGACATATATTTAATCAATTAAAAAAAAAAAATCTATCGTAATATAATTTTACCCAACAACACAAAACATTCCACAAATGTGATATATAAGTACTGCAAATAATGTATAATTTCCTATTACAGTTGTACACGTTATTGATGACAGAACAAATGTTATTAACAATATCACAAAGTAATATTTTTGTATGTCTATAAAAAATTCCATAGGAAATGGTAATGTACGATGACGTGGTTGATTTAATGGAAAATACATGTCTAAAATAAATGGTATGGCTGATATCGATATTGCTGTTAATATCAACCCATAAGTCAATGCTAAAAACAAAAAAAACAAAAAGAAATTAATAATTGTAAATTATTAAATCAAATTAAGTTAACACGTTCCGTGCCAAGTGTATCAACGGTGGTACACTTTAAACTTGTTCTTCAGGCCACGTGTACCACCGGTGGTACACTCACCATTACACATATTTATTTAATGCGCTGTAAATATATGTTTATGACAAATTTAAAATATTCCTATTGAAATATTGATGCATTATTACAAAATGCAGTATAAAACAAAGCACATAAGTTATATTTACAATAATTAATGATTACATGTAATGGTTGATTTTGTTAAAGCAAAATTAAATGGCCTGAATAACAACAAGTCAGGTAAAAAGGGGTTGGCACGGAACGTGTTAATAATATTTGACTGTATTTACATATTATTATCAATGAATACGTTCTACCATCTTCAGCATATTTCTTCATTATTTGAAATTCTTCGATATGTTCTCTTTCATGCCAATTTTGTTTGATAAGTTTTAACAGTTGACTTATCTGCATTAATGAAAAATATTAATTGTTTTGCATCTTCATTTTAATTATTATTAATTACATATTATTCATACCTTCGCCATATTGAATAAACTATTGTAATAAAGGAAAACACATGTTAAATATAAAATAAAATTAGAAACAATTTCCATGAGTAAATAAAAATTTGTTGCTTTAACAATCGCTGTTATCTAAAAAATTAAAATTTTTTTATATAAAAATATCATGAATAAAATAATTTACCCAAGTATATAGTTTACCTGTAATACGAAAAAAATGAAGAAAGTACCGCTTATTATTAATCTTCTAAAATATGTTTTATTTCTTTCGGAATATGGCCAAAGTCCGATTAATGATAAACAAATTTGATTAAGTTTATAGTAACGTCTTTTGAAAAAATCTACTTCATTTATTTGATAATTCTGATCCATGTGTAAAAACACGTTTATTTTCTATTATATTTCTAACCTCAATGTTTCTTCGTGTTAGCTTTTAAAATACAATCGTACGATCATTTTCTTTTCTATTATTTCGCGACAATATATTCTTTTTTTTTTTTTGTCTTCCTTTTAATCGATAAATAATAAAACACTGTGTGTTTGAGTGTTAAGTTCAATTTTAACTTACTTTGTATACACACATGTGTGTAATGAGAAATAAAAAGGGGGTGGTAAACGTGATAGCATGACACGTGTCAATCAAAATGATTATTTTACGAGTATATATACCCTCTTCTGTATTTTCTTTCATTAAAACTAATCATTGAAAAAAAATTGCTTCAAAGAACGATTTGTCAACCTCTTCTCCCCCCCTCTACTCTTTCACATATGACTTACACTCTTTACAGAGTTGTTTAAACGAACATAACAGTTGGATGTTAGTTTTATTTAATCGGAGTATAGTGTATCATCTATGGATTCGATTGTAATGAAGATTAACATTTTGATTTCGGATAAGAACGAGACACATGTAATAAAAACAAATAAGTATGATACAAATTTGTAAGACGAAACATACATTTTACAAAATTATGATATTATGTAAGTAAATATAAGACGAGTTAGAGATTAATGTATTGAGCAAAACACCATAGCGTAAGACACTGCTGTTTGTAACATCTTAAACAAACAAACAAATATTATATATGTATGTATATGTATACAGGGTGATTCACCAGATCTTGCCACTTAAATAGCACCGAAATTATGCTAGTAACAGAAAAGTATTCGGGGGACTGGAAAATAATGTCGTTTTTAACGAATGTAATAAATTTCGAACAAGTTTTTATTTTTTTTATCATTAACGTAATCAACCTTCGTTATCAACAACTTTTTTTAACTAGTATGTAAATTTTTAATACGGAACTGATACAAATCAATCTGTTTTTGATTAAAATATAAAAATTGAAATGTCTAATACTTTTGGAGCTATTTAGTTGGCAAGTGCTGGTATTATTCACCCTGTATATATATATATATATGTATGTAGACAATTGTTTTAATTAATGTTTGATAAAATCGTAAAATTTGATTTCTTACCGATGCAAAAAATTGTATGGATACGTAGAAATATTTGCAAAATGATAAATAACATGGTTTTGTACTTCTTGCCATCATAAACCAAAGTAATACTTGAGATTTTTTATCAAGCATGTACCAAGGTGTATTGAATCTGATTAAAAAAATCAATGATTAGATATTTTTAACTTCATTATTTTGTATATTTAATAATAATAATAATAGTACTTTATTTTTTAACCCTTTGAGTGCAGAATACTTTTAACTAAAATGTTTTGAAGGAACAGAATAATTTATTATTAACTAGATTCTAATAATAAATTATATTTAATAATATTGTTTTTGTTTCTAAATATATATAATTTAATTAATTATAAATTATTAACTTAAATAATAATTTTTAATAATATATAATATATAATATATACAATATAATATATATTATAATAATATATACTTAATTATGAGTTATTAATTATATATTATTAATAGTTATAATTATCATAAACATTACATTATTTTATATTAATATTAACAAACACGTTTATGCTTTGAATGATAAGGTTAGTAATTTTTATTGTACTAAACGTATATATGCGTTCATAACACTCTAAGGGTTAATTTATTTAAAATTTTATGAAAATTAATATGCATAAAATATTATTAAAATAAAAAGAAATAAGAGAATTACATTTTGTTTAATAAATAACTGCTGTGATCGATTAATTTCTGACCGAAATAACATTTCAGATATATTATGATTATTGTATTAACAAAAACGGCGATAGATGTTGAAAATTCTACTGGATTTTCAAACTTTGTTGTATTTTTTTGTATTATCTATAAACAATAGAAAGAAAATTGTTTATGAATGATACCTTTTGATATGAATGATTACGTTTTGATTTTTATGTTTCATTACAATCATTAATTTTTTTTTCATTATATCAAATATCAAAGATATTATAATAATTTATTTTGATTTTACCTGTATAACAGAACTTGATATTAAAAATAATCCAATTACAATTAATCCAAAGTAAACCCATTGATACAAGGCACGTAGTTTTATTTCAAATCTTAAAACAATCGTAAATAAATGAAATTTTACGTGTCGATTTTTAAACATCCAAAAAAATAAAATAAAATAAAACCTTGACAAAAAATATTCCAATTTTTTAATACTAACTGTAATGCCTGTTTATGGTATTTTATACAATGAACTATTTTCATGTAAGTTTTTATTTTCGAACAATTTTTATAATTAAATACACTGTCCACCATGTTACTAAAAAGAAAGAAAAGAAAATGTAAATTAAATATAAACAATATAATATTAACACTTTAATGGCCGCACGTCTATGCAGTCAAACGTTGCTAGGAGCCGGTAATATTTTTGAAAAATTAATTAAAATAAACTTTATTAAATTTACGAAAAAACAAACATGAGAAAAACAACAACAACAATTTAACAACAAATTTAATTTTATATAATTTTAAATATATAAAAAGTTATAAATAAATAACGGCTAATAACTGTTGTTCCGGCTGTCACACACATGTTGTGTGAGCGGCCATTAATGTGTTAATTACGTAACAATAAAATGGTTACGTTTAAAATAATTTATTTTTGAGCAAAACAAATTAATAATTATTTATATATAAAATAAATATTATCATATATTAAAAAATATTAATAATTAAATATTAATTTAATATTAATTTAATATTGAATACACTGTCCACCATGTTGCTAAGAAAAAAGAAAATGTAAATTAAATATA
>NW_015149030.1:270588-292874 GCF_001465965.1 Polistes dominula | reverse complement strand
AATATTAATAATTAAATATTAATTTAATATTAATTTAATATTGAATACACTGTCCACCATGTTGCTAAGAAAAAAGAAAATGTAAATTAAATATAAACAATATTAATTATGTAACAATATGGTTACGAGTGAAATAATTCATTTAAAAACAAAAATTAATAATTATTGATATATAAAATAAATATTATTATATATTAAATAATATTAATAATTAATAATAATTAAAAAAATATTATTATATATTACCCAGTGACGTAGAACATTCCACAAAGATGTTGTATAAATACCAAAAACAATATGCAACTACTAATCAATGTTAAACCTAATATAAATATCATAACAAATGTGATCGTTAATAAGGTATAAAAGTATTTCTGTTCGTCGATATAAAATTCCATTAAAAATGGAAGAACTCGTTGTCGAGTCTCATTCAAGGGGTTGATGATATCGAGTGCAAGAGGTACAGTCGATGCAAGAATTAATGAAAATGATGCTCCATAAAATATTCCTATCATAACAAAAATCTTAAATGATTTTTATTCTTTTTTTTTTTTTTTTTTAACACGATTTTTTGTTTGTTTGTAAACTTACCTATCATTACTATCGAATAAATTTTAGTTTCGTGTGCAAATTTTTTCATAATTTCAAATTCTTTCGTACCTTCGTATTGGCGCCAATCATCTTTGATGATTTCTAAAAGTTCATACACCTTAAAAAAAAAATAAAAATAAAAATAAAATAAATGATTAATCAGACAATAGGAAACAATAATTATTATTATTTTTTTTTTTTTTTTTTTTTATAAAGAAATGACTTAAAAAAAAAAATCAAAACAGACAAATAAAGTTTTTGTTTTGACTCACGTTCAAATAATTAAATAAATAAATAATTTACCTGCGGTAAATTGACAGAATTATTGGAATAGATAAATATAGAAGTAAAGGTGATTAAAAAATATGGCATAATTTCGAAAATTATATCTATTTTATAATTATTATCGATGATTTTTAATGACTGAAAAAAAAAATAATAAGGTTAGGTTTGTTTTGCATTACACTTTTATCTATATAATTATTATTATTAATATTATTTTAATATAATAATAATAATAATTATTATTATTGTTCAATTTGATACTTGTAGTAAAAAAATGAAGAAACTGTTAAGTGCAACGATAAACATTCGAATTGTTCTGCATTTTGGTTCACTGTATGGCCATAGTCCGATTAATGTTAAAATAATTCGAATAAAATTATAATTTTCAGCTTCAAATACGTCAATCATAATTGTTTTTTCTTCTCTTACGTATGATTAATGGTTAGAATTGAATCTTATGGGAAAAAGGTGACAATTCAAACTGACTAAATTCTCATAAGTTTTGTTCTTTTTACATAAACGTTTTATTCTTCTTTTGATTTTTCTGTTTTGTTTTTCTTTTTTTTCTTTCTTTTCAAAGTACAATTAATTTCCCTTTTTCTTTCCCTAGCAATGATGAATAATATAAAAAGCAATAACGTTGGATAAAAGTCACACACATTGTGTTTTCGTAAAATAGAACGACCAAATGTCGATGGAAAGTTGAGAAATAATAGAAGGGAAGTAATAAAAATGAGGGGGTTGTATTATTACATTGACGATAATGATTCAACCATTCGATTGAATAGAATTATGTGTGTTAACCCTCTTTTTTTTTCTTTTGTATAAAAAAATAATGGTACGAGTTGGACATATATTTTCTTGGAACTGTAATTAAAGGGAATTTTTGATTAGTATAATATGTCGTATCACATCCCCCACTTTTAGGTTTGACTTGCGCACTTCGATAATAATTCGATAAAGGGAAGTATTGTATTATTTTTCTTCAGTATACATTGTGTCTTCTTGCTTGCATTGTTCATTTAAACTATCATCGTATCTTTCGTATAAGGTTTTGTTTTTATAATTTGTTTGGTGAATTTTTACAAAAAAAAAAAATGTGAGAACAAGACGTGGTAAAAAAATAAACGAAAAATATAACAGGGGGTAATTTTATTAAAAAAAGATCAAACAAAACAGAAAGTATTATTGAATGTATACAAAAAATAAAATATAATAAATAATACTGTAATATATAATACTATAATAAATATAATATATAATACTAAATATATAATAATATTTAATACATAAAAATAATAATAATAATAATAAAATAATAAGTTATATATTATAAAAAATAAAAAAAAGTATTATTGCATATACCCAAAGTTTTACTAATTTTTGAAAGACATTTTTTCTCCATTTTTTTTTTACTACTTTTTTAAAACTTTGTCAATTGCTTTATCTTATCCAATTTTATTTCGTACAATGTCCCCCGAATATTTTCATGAATTGGATAAAAATAATGAACAAAGGGGAAAAAATGAAAAAATAACTTTTGAGGTTAGGTTAACTAAAAAATTCTCCAAAAGAAAAATCAAGATGGAAGAAGTTAGTCGTATTTTTGTTTTGTTGTTTTTATTTTCTTCGATAAACAATGTAAAATTGATAATTTCGTGAATTTTTGTGTTCATTATTAAACGTCATTTTTATTTCAATTGTAACACATTATTATTATTGTTTAATTATAATCATAGGGAATAAAATATCATGGCGTATGAGACTGATGATTGTGTTATCTAAAAAAAAAAAAAAGAACAATTCCAAATTATTTATTAATAATAAATTGAATGTTTAAGAATGATTTTACTCTCATGTGTTTTATTTATAATTAATGATAAATCTTACCGATGCAAAAAGTTCCATAGAAGATGTAAATGTTCCACCGATCATCACGTAAGACGGTTTTATACTTCTCGTTATTATTAATAAAATTAATTTTTGTATTTTTGTTGAAGACGAATACCATCTCGCGTTACATCTTCGTTTAATTATTTATTTAAATATAATAATCTGGTTTTTTCTTTTCTTTTTCTTGTGTTTTTTTTTTTTTCTTTTTTTCTTTTCTTCTTTTTTTTTCTTAATGAATGTTTTATCATTGTTTTCTAATTTTTTAAATAATAATAATATACTTACATTTTTGTGTGTACTTCTGTACTACGATCAATCACTCTTTGTCCAAAATAACAATTTAAAAATGCCCAAGCTAAATTACCAATTATGTGCATTATACTAGTCATTATTTCCTTGCCATTTTCTAGCGTTAATTGTGTATGTAATATCTATGAAAAAAATAAAATTAAAAAAAAAAAACTAATCATTTTATTAACAATATATTTGGATATTTAAATGAATACTTTTAACATTCAACATGTTTAAATATAAAATAGTAATTATTCATTCATTATTATACACACACATGACATGAGACATGTATTCGAATGATTGTAAATATTTTTGTTAATTAATAATATTGAATTAATAATATTGAAAACGAAAGTTGTCTAATGTCATAAAAATAATTGATGATAGTAAACATTTTTGTTAATTAACAATATTGAAAATAAAAAAGTTGTTTAATATTATAAAATTCATTCTGTGATTATTAATATTACATATGATATTTGTTTATTATTTAAATAATTTGATCTTAACGTTTATAAATTTATAAACAAAAAGAAGGACAACACTTACTCGAAGAATATCGGCTCCGATTAAAATTCCAAGAAAAATAATTTGAATCAAATAACAATTCTGGCAAAGGGAATTTATGGTTGCGATGAATCTACGAAAATAAATTAAATAATTTTATATTTAATAATATAATAATAATAATAATACTAACTTAATTGTTCTTTTGTGAAACCAAACACCGCGTAATAGTTTCTCCAATATTTTGTTATTTTCTTTATCGGTACAAAATTCTTTCTCTTCAATCGAATTTTCCAATAGGTAACTGAAATATAAATACAATTTTTATCACTTAAAAAAAAAAAGAATTAAATTATCAATTAATTAAATAAAAAAAAAAAAAAAAAAAAAAAAAATATTGCCCATAGATGCACTTGTGAATATTTCTAATCTGAAAATTCAGAAAATTATAAAACTTTGAAAACATTTATGGTAAAAGTATTATAATATAAAATATATGATTGTCAATGTATAATTTTTTTCTTTTACACCAATACACCTACAAAGCTTGTATTTTATACTACAAAAAAAACAACAACAACTACAAAGTAGTATTCTGTATATATTGCATATAAATTCAAAGTTTTAATAATTTTCTTATTTTCTGAATTGAAAAAAAAATGTTGTTTATTTTGCCAGTTGTTTATATCTTACCCAACAAGTTCGAATAAACCACTGCAATGTTGTAAAATCATCAGAACAAACCCATATAATCCTATCGATACACATCCCATGACATTTAGCAAAAAGTACATTAAAAAAATAGTTACATAAAAGTGTTTTGTATGATCGTAAAATGTTTCTATTGGAAATGGTATTTCATAGATACGTGGTTCATTTAATGGTGCAACGATATCCAATATAGCTGGTAATAAAGTTAAAAAAGAAATGATATTGATAGCTCCGAATAATATGGCTGAAAGAAGAATTAATTAGAGACAATCAACCAAAATTAAACAAAAATTATTTAAAAAAATACTATATATGTATTCGAATATTAAACAATTAATTATAATTGCATTTGACGTAAAAATAATGAATTAAAGCATAAATTTATTATAACGTTAAATTATATTCATATTAATATAATATTATATTGAAAAATTATATTTATAAATGAAAATAATAATAATTGTTATTAATAATATTCAATATGTCTCACTCAGTAATATAAAAGTGCAAAAACGTGATTCCTTGGCATACTTTTTGAAAATCTCAAATTCTTCCTCAGATCTCAATTTTGTCCAATCAGAACTGATCTGTTTTATTAATATCTTACACTGTAAATTTATTTCAATAATATTTCTATATATTCTTCTTTTTTTAAGATAACATCAATAAATTGTATTAATTTTCTTTTTTATTTTTTTTTTTTTTTTTTTACTGTGAATATAAATAAAACAATATGGTAGGATAATTAACGTACCTCTTTTTCGTTGACGTAAGCAGTAATAAATGTTAATGAAATGCAAAAACAAATAACAAAATTAGTCAAAATTTCAACGAATAAATTTATGTTGCATTCCGTCGTTAACACTTTGGCAAACTGTGAAAAATCGTATTTTATCTTTTTATTTGTTAATCGTATAAAATAATCACACTAAATTATAACCTCAAATTAGTATTAAAATAAACTGAAAATTGAGATAACAATTATAACAACTTTCAAGAAAATATTATTATAGAAATGTTATGTGTGAAAAATATAAATTTTTTTAAATAAAACGATAATTTGTAATATTAATAATTGTATGTATTAATATAAATATAGTATTAAAAAATAGTAACATATATATTGTTGCATTCTCTGAATTATGCAATTTTTTATTTCTCATTCTCTATTATTTTTTCTTTCATATTTATCAAATTATTTTACATAATTCCATTTTATTTGTGTGTTGTTTATTATATATTACACAATTAAAAATATATTTTAATATAAAATAAATTTATAAATTTTAATTTAAATGTTATCTCTCTCTCTCTATTATTGATTTTAAAAAGACAAAAAAAAATGTTTCAAAATTTACTTTTAATATTTTATTACTAAAAACATGTTTTTCAATTTTTTAGATTTTATTATTAAAAAAAAAAATAATAAACATTCTACCTGAACGAAAAGAATAATCGTTAAAATAACGCTAACAAATGAGGTACGAATTCGTCGTGTTTTATTATCTAAAAATGGCCATAATCCAATAACCGAAAGCAAAAATCGATGGTACTTGTAATAACACGTATCTTCGAAAACATCCATTTCTTATGGAGTTTCAAACGATTCTGCCATAATCATACGTATGATAGTATCACCAAAGTTCAATTGTATTTGCATTACTGTGTATTATTTTATCATCGTTTTATTTTTTTTCTCAATGAAATTGCTGTCATTAAAACACGACTATTATTATTATTATTATTATTATTATTTTTACGATGAAAATTATTTCCCTTCTTTTCCCTATATTCTCTTTTAATTAATTATTTATACGAAAACTTGTAACTGACAAACGAACTTTTAAAGAGTTCAACTAAAAATAAAGGGTTGACGATAATTGTTTTTCTTCGATCGAGTTGCCTTTACACGCTTTTTAACTTCTTCCCTTTTGAACTAACGTAATTAATTTATAATAGTCTATGATTTATTTTTCTATTTTTTCTTTCTTTTATTCCTCTCTTATTTGCTCTTTCTTTTTATGTGACATGCGCACTTTGTTAATTTTTTCTTCTTCGATTTGAAACACTTTGAAACGGATCGTTGAACTATGTACATAGTGAGTTTTAATTTCAAAGGTAATAATATTCGAATATATTTGAGGTTATGTGCATGAAAAAATTTATTTAGATATACATATATAAATTTTCAATTATTTATGAATAAATTATAATTGTTTTATTAATAATTTTATAACATTTGTTTTATTAACTAATTTTATATCAATTATTAATTAAATCATATCAATTACTAATTAAAAAAAAAATAGAAAAAATTACATTTGAACGAATAATAATTAGAACAATGATTTGTTCTTTTGTTTATTTTTATTATTTTCAATCTGTTTAATTTATTACATTAGGGGGACCAAAAAGTAATGTCGTTACTACGCAGGTCAAATTATTTCTAATATTTTAAATCAAAAAAGTGATTGTGATGATTTTTATCATTACGATATTAAAAATTGTACATACCAAACAGAAAAAGGTTAATTAATTAATTTAATTATTCATTAATAATAAAAAATTGTTCTAAAAATTGATTCGTTTGAATTTTAAGGTTAAAATGAGCGACATTACTTTCTGGTTCACCTAATATATTTAAGAAAAATAGTAATTAATAATGTATACGTATTATATATGTTTATTATGTGTTTTTGAAATTTGTAAAAATTTGGAATTTGATATTTTATTTATTTCGAAAAAAATTATTCTTAATATGTTTATAACAAAATAATAAAAATTAGTAATTATATGATTTTTATTATATATAATATTATTAGGTGTGCTCCGCCACGCGTTGCTGTGGCTCCCAATCAGTCCGATACACACGTCTTTAAGTCAACGAATTACCTTTTACCGCCATCTGTTAGAATCTTATCGAACTAACAGAGATAATCATGACTCTTCGTTAATAAACAAATAATTCGCAATAAAATAATATTACGAATAATCCTATCTTTCAAGTTGGATGAAACTGCACACAGTGTGTAAAATTTTATTAAAATCGGTTCAGTAATTTAGGAGTCCATTGCGGACAAACAATGTAACACGTAATTTATATATATTAAGATATTGTAGTAATTATATTAATTATTATTATTTTATACATAAATATTATAATTAGATTAATTTTTTAGAATTACAAGATATAATTATTAATAAACTAATTAAATAAAATATTGTTGCTTGAAAAAGAAACACACAGTGTTCTGGTATATAAAATAAAAACAAATACTTTTACCATTTATTTCATAGAGTAATATACCGTTGCATAGGACATCGAAGTTTTTAATAACTTGAAAATAAAAAAATAATATACTTATTATACATAATATTTTATCATTAACATTTTATATTGATAAGAATAAAAAAAAAACAAGTAATTTATCTTCTTACCGTAAGAAAAAATTCGTAAGATGAAACAAATGTTCCACCTACACCCAAATAACACGTTTTTTGACTTCTCATTAATATCATTATTGCTGATTTTTGTATCTTCGTTGAAACTAAATACCATGGTGCAATTTTTCTATAAAAAAAAAAAAAAATTATTAAAAATTCAATTTCAATTATTAAATAAATTATTCAAAAAAATTTCTATTAAAAAAAAAAATGATTAAAAATTAAATTTTAATTTTTAAATGTATGAATTAAATGATTTAAATAACTTAAATAATTTCTATAAAATTTTTATATACAAAAAATGATTAAAAAATTAAATTTTAATTATTAAATAAATTATTTAAAAATCGCATAATAATATTAAATTATAAATTAATAATACTTACGCTTTGTAAAACACGTAATTGCTATGATCAATTATTTGTTGACCAGCGTGACAATTAATAAACAAAGAAAACATTATACCAATCACGTGAATAATACAAACCGTAACATCGTTTATATTTTTTCCAAATATGTCTGTTTTTATCTGCATCAACTAAATGACAATAAATTTCGTTAAAATATTCCATATAAATATTTGCAATGTTTTTTGTTTTTTTTTTTTTTATTAAATTTTTAATAAATATACCTTTACGTAATCAGAAGCAACGAGAATTAATGCCAATGAAATTTGTATGGTGTAACATTCTTCGGATAAATGTTTTAAAGTATCGAAAAACCTATGTATAAATATAATAATGAATTATTGTTTTAATTAAAAAAAAAAAAAAAAAATACAGAATGTGTAACAGAATATTCTGAATAATTTTGTTTATTTTTGAGTGTACACAAATTGAAATATTTCTCAAGTATTCTGTTAAATCCTGTATTTATTAATTAAAATGTTAAATATTAAGTCGAGTCATAAGTAACTTCCGATGCGACTATGTAGAATCTATTTTTCGTATTTACCTATTATAAGTCACCGAAACAAACGGATTTTCAATATCACTGTATAAATGAGGATTCAGTTTAGTCTTCTGTTAACTTTTTTATGCAGTCAATGTTACATTTAACCGTTTTTCTTAACCACTGAAATGGATAGTAAAAAGTGCATATTCGACATGTAATGCTTTAGGAATTGAAACAAGGCAATAGCACTAAAGTGGCAACTGAAAAAATATGCAGTGTATACAGTGCAGGATTGATAACTGATAGGGCAGTCAGAAACTGATTTGTAAAATTCCGTTCTGGAGATACGATCTTAACCTTTGCTTAACACACTTGGTCCAAAGGACTCAGACCTTTTTTGCAACTTGAGTCATTTTTCTCAATTGTTCAACTTTGGTAATTTTTTAAACATATTTAAATTTAATTTAAAGATATAAAACCTATATAATCTTTTAAAGTAAGTATTAAAGAGATCTCAAAAAAAATGTTGAAGTAAATCTGTGCAATAGTTTCTTTTTTATAACGATTTTTCTCGCCCGGGTCCAAAGGATCCGGGTGTGGTAAACGTGTTACTCCAGGAAGAGTGATAAGCAAAAGTTAAAAGATGAACCAAGTGCAGGGACGTATTTCCAACTTTGATGAACCTTTTAAAGGTAATATTGGAACAAAATCCAATAGATACGTTGAACAATTGCAAAAAGAGTGCAAAAAAAAAAAACTCCATAAAAGGTGTCTTGCACTTATCAGTCACAGAAACGCCATTCTTTGTCTCATAAAAAATGGAAGTTACTTATGATTCGACCTAATACATAAATTAAAAATGAAAAATATTTACTAACTTTAAGGTTCTAATATGAAATCGAATACTTCGTATGAGATTTTTATAAATAATTTCATTTTCATCGTTGGTATTAATGTATTGTTCGTTTTTAACAAAAACGTGTTCCAGAATGAATCTAACAACAACAATAAAAAGAAAAAAAAATTATAAAACATATGATAATAAATATTATTTATGTTTAAACAAAAAAAGGAAATTTTTTCAATTAATTTTTAAATATAATTGTTTGTTTCAATTTTACCCTGTTAAACTTAACATTCCGCAAGTATGTTGAATTAAAAGTAAAAATGAACCATAAACTCCAACTGCTACAACACCTAAACACGCTAATATTAAAATCATTAATATAACTCCATATATATTTTCTTCAATTTTGTAAAATGTTTCTATAGGAATTATCACTGTTGGTTTACGAGTTTCATTTAATGGAACAATAATATCCAACACATGTGGTAACAAATATGATACAGAAGTCATGAATAAAAAAATACTAAATATTACTGAAAACAAAATCTTGTTGTAATAATATGTTTTTAATATTAATTAATTAATTAATTAACGAACAAGACAATTAAAGAAAATAATTTGTTGTTGTTTTTTTTTTCTTTACCTGTTAAAATGATCGTATAATTTTTACTTTTATTTGCATATCTTTTAATGATGGCTATTTCATCAGGATTTTGTAATTGTTCCCAATCACATTTAATCATATCTAAGAGCTTTTTCATCTATTTGTTAATAAATCAAAATTAATATAATAAAAAATAATATACGATTGTATTTGTTTAATAATATTATCACTTACTTGTTGTAATTTTAAATGAAAAGTAAAATAACTGCAATAGTAACAAAAATTTGGTAACAAAAATGCTAATATCTCGACGATTAGATCCACGTTGCATTTGGTTGTAAAAAATTTGCCTAACTGAAAAGAAAATGAAAAATATAGAAAAAGAAATAATAAAAAGTGAGAAAAAAAAGTATTAGTTTTAATTGACACATTGTTAATAATTTTTATTAATGCAAGATGTAAAAAGAAACAAAAAGGTTTAAATAATAAAACAAAAATTATGAGTGTACTATGAAACATATATTAAAAAAAGCAAAACTTCTTTATTTTAAAAATTAATTAAAAAAAAAAGGAGGAAAAATAATGATATTATATATTATTATTATTATTATTATTATTTTGTTAATTAAAAATATTGTGAAAAGACAGCATATAAAAAAATAAATGTAACTATGATTAATTTGATGCAACGAGTGTTGTATTTTGTTGTTTAACAATTTATAAAATTGAAATTAAAAATGTTTCAATTTAAAATTAAATTTAATTGAAATTTAATTTTAAATTAAAAATATTAAAAATTATTCTTGAAATATAATGAAAAAAAAAAAAAATGTAAGTTTCACTTTAAAAACATAAAACAAAATTTGAAATATTAATTTCAATATGAATTTACTAAAAATATTGATACAATGAGTGTTGTATTGTATTTTGTCATTAAAAACAATTTGTAAAATTGAAATTAAACATTTTTTAATATAAAATGAAATTTTTAATTGAATATTTGAAATTAAAAAATATTAAAAAAAATTATTATTATTGAAAAATAATTAAATAATGGACACTTTGAAAACATAAAACAAAATTTGATATGTAAATTTAAATATAAATTTACTAAAAATATTGTTGCTATATTTAACGCAGTGTATGTTAAAAWCATTTGAATAATTCTTTGTTGAAAATTTTGGTATGGCCAAATACCAACTAAACACAATAATACTTTGTTAATATTGTAATAACGATTTTCAAACAAGTCCATCTTTCTAAGCTTGCAAAATACAAACTACTTCTGAGAGAATATTATTTATTTTATTTCACTTTGTTTCTTTTTTTTTTCTTTTTTCTTTTTTTTAACACACATCCCTTACACGTAATTTATACGTGTATTATTTTTAACCCTTATAACTACTACTATGTACTATTATTTCTTTATTTTCACTTCCGCAAATTCATTTTCCTTATTTTCATCATTTACAATATATATATATATATATATATATATATATACATGTATGTATGTGTGGTAAGAAATTGTATGATTATACTTAAATTATACTTCAACTACTTGACTGACGGTCATAATTTATAAATCAAGTATTCTATTGTCAAAGTCAAAAAAAAGGGGAAGAAAAAAAAAATAATAACAGTTACTTTCGCAATCAATTAAATCGATCGCAAGTACACTTTTTAAAACTACTTATATCAAATAAATTTTTAATGATACTTCACGTGTGTTTCCTGTATTCCAACCCTTTTCCACGTCAACCCTTTTTTTTTTACCTTACGATTATTTCTCTCGCGCATGTTCGTAGGACTTTAATTTTGTTAGACAGAATTTTAGCATTATTCGTGTTTTCAATTGTACAAACAGTTTTTAGTGTTGAATCAATTCTTGTGAACGAATTTTTTTTTTTTCAAATGATCAAGCTAAGTATTTTAAATAAAATATATATGTTGTTTTCTTTTTTTTTTTAATAATAAAAATTATTTTTTATTATTAAACGTATTCAAATTAGTATTGAAATGTAATATAATTAATTTCTATCGTAAAATATAAATGAAATTAATTTGTTCTACTTGTATACATAATAAAAAATTATTGCAAAATATTTCAAAGTATTCACATTAAAATAATATTATTTTCTTTTTTTAAATTAAATAAATATACAAAAAATTATTTTAATTATAAAACATATTCAAATTAATATATTACAATGAAATATAATATTTAATTTCTATCGTAAAATATAAATTAAATATAATTTGTTATACCTGAATAAATAATAAAAAAATTTATATTGAATGAAAATTTATATGAAAAAATTCATTTTAGTAAATTGAATGATAACACGAATATATTTACAAAATAAAACAATGTATACTTAAAGATAATAAATTTATTATTTTAATCTTTCAATATTTGTAAGTTATCTGAATTGTTTATACGAACCATTTAACACTTTTGTAACATTTTAATGGATTCTATAATATTATCATAAATTATTGTTTTAAATGTTTACAAATTCATATTCCAACACGAGTATTCACTGAATATATTACAAAAGGAGAATAATGAACAACATTTTGCATACATACATAAATTATGTTACATAATATTATTTCATTGCTTTTTACATGATTATAGAAAACAATGCATAAGCATGGTGCAAGACCATTATTATTTTACCATGAGAGTACACATTGTTACTAATCCTATGGGTATTATTACAATGGTTGAAAGAGTAATTCCAGGAAGTTCATTTTTATCGTCGAACAATCTGAACAGAAAAAGTATCCCACAATGGCGAATTTGTTTCGGAGGTACGAACATATTTTTTACTTTTTTTTTTTTTTTTTTTTTTTTTGCAAAGTTTAATAACTATGAAAGAGCTTTCCTTTTTTTTTTTAAAAAAAAAAAAAAAGGTACTTAACATTTCAGAATAATCGAATAAACAATCAATGATAATATAATGTTTGTATTAAACTTTTTTTTTATTCATTGTACATGTTGTATGTTTTACGTATAATGTTTTATTAAAATAAATAATACATTATACATTTGTTTATAAATTTGTTAAATTATTTGTACAATTTTATTAATCATTTTTTACTATAAACAAATGTCTACATAAAAATGTAATTTTAATTTAGTCATACGATTTAATTCAATTATAAAATAATCATTGAAAAAAAATATAAAAAAAAAAGAAAAAAAAGGATTTGCCTCCTGTGAGGTTTGAACTCACGACCCCTGGTTTACGAGACCAGTGCTCTACCACTGAGCTAAAGAGGCTGTTGATTTCGTAACTCTTATCATGTTACAAAACTAAATTTACAAATATATATATTTAATTGTTCTAACATATTTAAGATTATCTAACCTTAGAAAATGGCATAATTAATGTGACAAGAACATATCGTTAAAGTTTAAATTATGATAAAATGCACATGTAATTAGATTTATAAATAAAAAAGAAAATTCTATTTTATAATATTCACAAATATAAAAATTATTGTATTAAATATATATCACAAATTATGAAAAACATATCTTAAACAAATTACACGTGGACAGATGTAATAGATAAAATAGATAATTCAAAATCCTTATATTACACGTTAATTGTTAAAAACGTAATAAAAGTAATATACTGATCTATATATTTTCGTTTTATAATAATATTTCATGTGAATGAGAAGTATTTCAGAAAATATTTACGTATTATATAAAAAAACAAAGACAACTTTGATTTAAAGAAAGACACGCGCGACTTAATAGTAAAAACAAGACTAATGATAATTACAGTAAAAAAAAAAAACCCCTAGTATATCACGTGTTTCTCAATTTGACCAATCACAGCTCAACTTTATTCACTTGCACTGATTGTACGCGCATTTGGATTGTTTTCATACAATACGTGCATTCATTTACTTTATTTTATTTTTAAAAATAACAATATATTATTAAATAATTGAATATTGCATTTATATATAATAAAATATTAAATATTTCAATAAAATAATTTCGATAATTCACTTACATCAGTGTTATTCACGTTGTACATTTTTTATTTTAACGCATTGTAAAACGACCTTTAATTTAGATTACGTTTTGATTACACATTGCAACACAAAAGAATTATCACAATCAAATATGTGTTATTTAGTCACGTTTTATCATAAGTAGGGATAATTATCGTCAAACATGAATTACTAACAATGAGTTATGACAATGATCATTGTATTGTTAACAAGTGACCAGAATAAGACGTAATTGTCTATTACAAATTATTCTAACTATTCTTCATAAAATTATAATATTAATTAATTATTAAAAGTGTTAAAAAATATAATAATAGATTTTATGTGGTGATAATATCGTTATCGTGATTTTGAATTGTTTGTTTTGAAATTTGAACGAGTCATCATTAAAATCGATACAATATTTTGCGTTGTTAATGAAAAGTTGAACATGGGTTTGTTTATAGTGCTTTTGATATTTTCTATATTTTCTTCGACATATTGTACAGTTCATTTTCAACCTGAAGCAGTGCATATTTCATATGGCAGTAAGTATTTTTAAACAATATAATTATGATACAAAAATTGATTACACTTTGTCATACAAAAGATTTGTAAATGGGGTGCAAATATAATGGAAACATATTATTCTTGTATTACAGATAATATACATGACATTGTTGTTACATGGAGTACAAGAAATGATACAGGTGAATCTATAGTCGAATATGGTATTGGTGGTTTTGTTTTAACTGCTCATGGTAATTCAACTCTTTTCGTTGATGGAGGACCCAAAAGAAAGCAACAATACATTCATAGAGTTTGGTTGACAAATCTTAGACCTGACAGTCACTATAGTAAATTATTTGTAATATTTTATTGTTCTTATCATTATTTTAACGTTATAAGATAATACTCTTATCATTTAAAATTAGTGTATCAATGTGGAAGTCGATATGGATGGTCAAATGTATTTTATGTTAAAACTGCTCCTGATAATTCTATCGATTGGTCACCACACATTGTAATCTTTGGTGATATGGGAAATGAAAATGCTCAAAGTTTATCCAGACTGCAACAAGAAACTCATCGTGGGTTATACGATGCTGCAATACATATCGGAGATTTTGCTTATGACATGAATACCGAAAATGCTAAAGTTGGTGATGAATTTATGAAACAAATTGAAGGAGTTGCTGCTTATATTCCATACATGACTGTACCTGGTAATCACGAGGAAAAATATAATTTTAGTAATTATAGGTTTGTTTTTATTTCAATTATATTAAAACAAATGTTATTTCATTTATTTATATAACAATGCTTTTAATAATTGTTAACAGAGCACGTTTTACAATGCCTGGTAGTTCAGAAGGATTATGGTACAGTTTCAACATGGGTCCTGTACATTTTATTGGTATAGAAACAGAAGCTTATTATTTTATGAATTATGGAATAAAGCAACTTATAAAACAATACGAATGGCTTGATCAAGATTTGAAAGAAGCCAATAGACCCGAGAATAGGTAATTCAAAATGTTTATTTATTTCATTTTATTATATATTAAATGTATCTTTTTTGTATTCATAGAGCTCAACGTCCTTGGATAGTTACATTTGGACATAGACCGATGTATTGCAGTAATGCAAATGCAGATGATTGCACCAATCATCAAAGTTTAGTTAGAGTTGGTTTACCATTATTGAATTGGTTTGGTTTAGAAGACTTATTTGTTAAACATAAAGTAGATTTAATGTTATGGGCACACGAACATAGTTTTGAACGAATGTGGCCAATGTACAACTTCAAGGTAATTTATAATTTCAATTATAAATATATTCCTGCATTATATAATGAACAGAATAATGAATCAATTTAATTGTTAGGTGTACAATGGTAGTTATGAAGAACCATATAAGAATTACAAAGCTCCTGTACATGTGGTAACAGGATCTGCTGGATGTAAAGAAGGTAGAGAAAAGTTTATTCCTAATCCACCAGATTGGTCAGCGTTTCATAGTTCTGATTATGGATATACACGTATGAGACCGATTAATAAGACACATTTATATTTGGAACAGGTAAACCGATAAAAATAGTTGCATCTGTAAAATTTAATTGCATTTTATAAATGATTACTGTATTTCTTTTTTAATAGGTTTCTGATGATAAGGAAGGAGCTGTTATAGATCATATCTGGCTTATAAAAGATTATATTCTACCGATGTATGATTTAAAAGAATTTGGTCTAGAAAAAAATGAAGGATTATAAAAATAGTATTATTAGAACTTGGCAATTATGTATATATATCTGACTATACAAGTTGATATATATCTTTTTAAAGCGGTATAAGTAAATTTTTTTTTTTTAATTTTCAGATATTGTATGCATATTGAACTATAAATAATGTTAAATATGTTAAAGAATTGTTTTTAGGATTTCAGACATGTGTTTGATATTTTATTATATTATTATGTAAAATTTTTTCAAAATTTCGTCTAATTAACACTAGATTGCCCAAGGCAGTCATTTTGACTGTTTTTTATTTTCAATTAGAAAAACAATTATGTATATAATGACACAATTTCTTAGAATTAATAATAATTAATTAATTAATATTGTTAATATTTACTAATAACTTGTTGTATAACTGTAAATAATATAAGAAATATTAAAAATTAATTTTAAACAAATTTGTTTACACATTAGTTATTTTTTCACAATGCAGTCATTTTGACTGTTTTTGGGCAATATAGCTATACAAGAAATCTCGGGCAATCTAGTGTTAAAAAAACATTTTTGTTGATCGCAAAAAGGCTTATACCAATTTAAAAATAGCATTATACAAGTCATGAATAGATAATATACAGAGGGTGTTGGACAAAAAAATGTTACTATTACACTTTGAAATATTGAGAGTGCAATTATAGGATAATTAATAAATACTGTATAAATAATCAAAGTGTTGTAACATTTTTTGTGACACCCTATATATATATATATGTGATATATAAATTAACTTTATATTTTAATTGAAGAAAAGACATTATTAGAATTACGTAAAAAATACATAAATAGTAATAAATGTATTACATTTAAATATAAATAATAGAAATGTGAAAAAGAATTATAATATTAATAACTTTTATTAATATTTTAGTCTTCATTTGGCTTCGTACAAAGTTTCCTGAAATATTCATGATGGATAGGAAGTATATAAGTTAGTAAATTTATATTGTCTTATTTTTAATTGATGTTATAGGTTTTGAATTGGTATGCAATAACAATAATGTTATTTTGTGGATATTTTTGAACCTTCCTTATTTTTGAAAAAAAAAAAAACAAAAAAAAATCTACAATTATAAATTAGACATTTTCTTCTATTGACGTTTTTTTTTTTTTTTATAATACAAAATTCTTAGACAACTTTTATTCATTTTGAAATTCGTCTAATGAATTTTGTTTATAGCCAATTTATAATTTGTCTCTTTTAGTATTTGTCTTTTCTTTTTGTAAAACAAAGCTTCTACGTTTTTATTTCATATAACAAAACATTTACTTATTTTTCAGCATTGTTCTATTACTTTATAATATAGTCTTCAGTTTATATGTTTCTTTTTTTTTTAAATTAAATTCACTTTCCTTAGTGCCATTTTTACAATTTCAAAATCTTCGAGTTTTATTTGATAAAAATGAATCGACGATCTGACAGTACAAATTCATGATCAACCCACGTTTACATTATTGTCAGGAAAGTGAACAATTTTTAGTAATGCCATTTTTCAATATTTTTCTTTTGTCTGGTGCACATGTCTGTTATAATAATATAAATCTTCAATTGTGTAATATTTTGAATGTGTTTTCTTAAGAATATATATACATACATTTTAATTTCAAATTAAGTTAGAATCAAAAAAAAAAAAGAGTTCTCATAACGAGGAACACTGTAAAAACACAATTATGTTATACATATATTCATTGTTACAAATGAAATTAGTATCAATTTAGAAAAAAAAAAAACATTTATGCAATTCCATTTAACAGCCAAATTTCTTTTGACTAATACTGAGGATATTGTACTGTATTGACCTTGTTATTATAAATATAAAAAACAGACATTCGTTTTCTCTCTCTTTCTCTCATCATCAATCTTCAACTCATTTTTTTTCAAAGTTGGATTCATACCACTTTAAAAAAAAACGGCTCATATGTATATATACGTATATAGTACAAAATAGATATACATACAATGAAAATATTAAGATTATAAAGTAAATTCACTTTTAATGATTTACAGTACTCTACATTGTACTGCTTACATTTGAAGCGTTTTCATATATCGAAAAAAGATATATATATATATCTATTAAAATTAATAAATGTATTATGCAATGAAGTGTTTAATAAACATTAATGGATGATTTAGATTGAACGTACAATTAGAAGCGAAGTGAATACGAAATTATTGTTAAAATAATATACAAATTAAAAAGGAAAGAAATAAATGATACGTAGGTATACAATATAATTTTTTAATTCTTAAAATATAAATATATGTATATATATATATATATATATATATATATATATATATATATATATATATATACATATATATATATAATCGTTATACCATTTAATAATAAAATAAGAATTATAATAATAATAATAATAATAATAATACAAATAACCATAATAATAGTTATAATTATATAGTGATTTACATCTCCATCTGCATTTTTAATCAGATTTTTCTATCTTTTCTTTCTTTCTTTCTTTCGTTTTTTTTTTTTTACATTTACTGATTTAATTCATGATACATAAATGTGAGTTGGCGACTTTACATGAAGCAAACAAATTCACTTTTTTTTTTTTTTTTTTTTTTTTAATGATGATATTCTTAGATATTACAACAAAGAAAATTGTAATAAAATTTTTCAATTTATACAATAATACAATTAAAGCTGTTATTTTCACTATACTTCCATTTAAAAAATGGCAAAACCATTCGATAGTACAGCTTCTAACTTTGCTAAACTTAACATTCGTTTATTTTTTTTTTTTTTTTCACGCAACAATGTGTCGACAAATTCTGAAACAAGAAGAACAGGGGAGTCGTCCTTATATTATTTTATATGTGTATGTATATATATATATATACATATAAAATAATATATATTAATCTAATAAAAGGACAATATAAAGCTGCAGAGTGTAGAGTACTACACTTCATTAAACAAAATTAGAATTACTATAATAATCGTTATCTTCAATAATTGAAGAGTCATTGTTCATGTTAGAAGATGGTTAGAAGATCATATTTAAAATAACTACACTGTTTTAAAATATAGATAAATCCTCGTTATATAGTGTTCGGTTGTTTTTTTATGCACAGGTATAAAGAGTAATACTCAATTCTGTACTTACAGTACATGCATTTACCATGTACAATTTAGTGAATGTTTATATGTATACATGTGTGCATGCATGGATGTATTATCTACCATTGGAGATATGTGTCAAAATATAGTAGATGCATCAAAAAAGCATCAAAAATCGACAGAAATCTGACTGATCTATGTTTCAAGAATATTTAAGCTTCGGACAGTTCTTAAATTTACATCTATCATCTCTGACTTTTTCCATGCACTTAATCACACACTTCAACATAAGAATCCAAAAAAAACCTTTTGGTACTGTCAGTGATTAATAGAAACAATGGAAGATGTTGTTGCAGAATGGCTTTCTTGATAAGAAAATTGAGGAAAATGTTCTTGTTCTTCTGCAATTGAATTTAAACCACCTCCACTTCCTAAACAACCTTGATCAGGTGGTGTAAGTTCGACGCTTTCGCCAGTAAATTCACTATCAAAGTACCTTGTGTCGGTATCCGATGTAACTTGTGGTTTAAAAGGAGGTGGTATTTTTTTCTGTACAAGATCTGACCAGTCTATTGACGAGAAAAATGCATGATCCATGATATCCCTTGCATCGTTAGGTCCACCACCTAATCTTTTGCCAGGATCTTTAATTAAAAGTCCTACAAAGATATTTATTTAGACAATGTTTCATTTATTTAAAAAGAATTATCTTTTATTTTTTTTTTTTTTTTTTTTTTTTTTTTTAGTAATTCAATTAAACAAATTTAACACTTACCACCTAACATGTCTTTTGCCTCGTTACTAATAGTTCTGGGAAATTTAACTTCTTCTAATAGAATAAGAGTGAACAGTTTTTCATGATCTCTATTATAAAAAGGTAATCGACCACACATCATTTCATACATAACAACACCCACACCCCACCAATCTACTGCTCGTCCATAATCATTATCCTCCAGTACCTCAGGTGCTAAATATTCGGGTGTACCACAAAATGTTTTGGTTGTTGATCCTGTTTTGTTAAAACGTTTATTAAAGAATATGATTAAAATTAGATCATTTTATATTTAATTTTAATGTGATACATACCATATCTAATATCTTCTTTACATAAACCAAAATCAGCTATTTTTATATGTCCATCCTTATCCAAAAGAAGATTTTCTAATTTTAAATCACGATAAATAATACCCTGCGAATGAAGATAAGACAATGCCGAAATGATTTCAGCTCCGTAAAATCTAGTACGATCTTCTGTAAATATACGAGATCGACTCAAATGAAAAAATAATTCCCCACCATTTACATATTCCATTACAAAACATAGTCTGTCCGCAGTTTGGAAACTATACTTTAAAGACTGAAATATATAAGCAAACAGATTGAATTAATATTTAATTATATATATATATATATAATTTCAAGATAATACACATTAAAGAAGTGTTACATACAATTAAAAAAGGATGACTCGTGGTACGTAAAACTCTATTTTCCGTAAGCGTATGTGCAACTTCATCCTTGCGAATAATAACTTCCTTTCTTAAGATTTTAATGGCGTATAAATGTCCCGTTGCTTTTTCTCTACATAAAATAACTTTTCCAAATGTACCTTTTCCTAGAACTTTCAAGAATTCGAAATTTTCAAGTGTCTGTAACATAAAATATTAAATATAATATAAAATAACATTATAAATAATACACACTAAATATAATTACTTATATAAACCTTTACATTTGTAAGTATATAAAACAAATTGAAATACATTACAACTCTGATTTGTTTATAATATACATACTACTTTCTTTTTTCCAGTACTTTTACTACTTGAAGTTCCTTGTACACTAAATTTGGCAGATAATTCATCGATACTGCCACCATCAATGTCAGCAGAGACTACACTAAGAGAACCACAGGAATCTGATCTCCCACCTCCCGTAGATTCCATATCAATATCTTCTGACGAAGATGATTGTTGCATTTGTGGTTGTTGTTGTTGTTGCTGTTCTTCATTTTCTAATCTATCAGCTACATATCTATCATATAATATTCAAAGAAAAAAAAGAAAGGGAAATATTATTTGTGATATGCAGCAATATTATTTCAAACACTATAAATAAATGTGATTGTAAAATCACACCTAATTGCTGCTACCCAGTCTTCTCTTTCCTGTTCTGTTTCAACGTGAAATGTCCTTTCAATAACAGTTGTCCATTGTAAACCTCTGATCACAAACGTATATGGTTTAGGTCTGTCAACAGACATTATTTGACAACCACGTACTGTGAAATTATTTAATGGTTGAGCAGTAGCTGCCATTTGTTGATCAGGTTTAGCCTTAAAACCAACCAAAGTGCCATCATCTCTAAGAACAAAATATCTCGATCTCCAGTTCTTTATATGTTCTCCTAAGAATAACAAATAACAAAGCTAATTTAATAATTATCCAAATTACTTCTTGTGTTAACAAGAAAAAAGAAGAAAAACTAAATATCATTACTGTAGAAAAT
Source organism: Polistes dominula (assembly GCF_001465965.1). Next base: position 270,893 of record NW_015149030.1, on the reverse strand, counting down.
AACTATGTCAAATTTAACATAAAAAAACAATGGGGATAATAACAAGTAATGCGTAATAAATAAAATAATAAATCATGTAAATGCTTATGTGGACAAGGTAAATATAATATTGCTATATTATACATATATATATATATATATATAACATTAATAATTATATTTTATTATAGGGTGGGGACTAGGGGAGAGGGGAGGGGAATGTTTTTAAAAAACACATTACTTCTTTTATAAATACAATTCCTATCTAGGCGTAATAATAATAATATACGTAAGAATATATATATATATATATATATATACATATA
>NW_015149030.1:241998-270533 GCF_001465965.1 Polistes dominula | reverse complement strand
TATATATATATATATCTATATGTATATTATATATGTACACATATATACACATATATATATGTAATAAGTCGATTGTCTATGTGATATATAGAACAATAAGCTAATTATATAAATAAAAACATTATAAACGACTTGGCAGTACCGCGTTTTTGAAGCCAGCCTTCTTTGACGACACGCTGACTACCGCCACCGGACACTGCGACGTTCATCGCTGCGTCCCCCATGACTCTCCTTCGTTAATAATCACTTATGGGTGAATTTATATGATCCGTTGTTATTTCGTAGATATGATAATAATATTATGAAAATTGACAGAACGTGAAAGCGCGAAACGTAGTAGTAGACGAGCATACGAACTTGAGCAATCATAGATACACGTTTGGCAGATTATATACACACACTCTATTTGATCGGCTGACGCACTGGCACTGGCTAAACATTGAAGTCTGTTGATAGTTCGTAGATGGCGCATAGATCGTATTTATATATTAAGCCGTATTCTTATGTACCTCTTCTGTTTTTTTTTTGTTTTTTTGATTTTTTTTTTCAAAAAATAGCGTATTTCTTTAATAACATTTTTTTTTTTTTAAATACTTGTGTAATATGAAATTGTATAATAGAAGAAGAAAAAGAGTTAAATTGTTTGATTTATTTGTTATAAATATTATCAACGATATTTCGTACATTTTGTTTGTATTTTATTCTTCTTGTTGTTTTTTTTCTTTTTTAAATATCGATTAATAATTATCGATTATTATTCGAGATTTTTGTCTATCACGGATAAGATTAATTTTGTGTTTATTTTTATTTTATTTTATTCTCTTCTCATTCTTTTTTGTGCATTTTAAAATATATTTATGCGGTATTAATGACAAGTGAAGTAATTAAATGTAATGGCGTTTCGCATGTGCGAATTTAACTTCGGTATGGCGGGAAGATTCATTTTGAATTTATCGAATAATGGCGGATCGCGCGATCGAAACTTCACTATCGAATTATATATCTTTTTTAATATGTTTTTATTTTGTGTATCTTACGATAAATATCTCGTATCTTAATTCGTTCTTGTAACGATATGATAATAAATTATAAGTTATAGATAGTTTAACGAAAAATTAATTAAATTTCGAAGAATTATTCAAAAGAAATGTAACAATATCATAAGAATTTTGATTAAATGTTTAATCGACAAGTTTTTATCAGAAATTGTATCTAATCATTTTTCTTACAAAATCGCACAAATCTTGTTTTCAACGATACATCGTTTACTATTTTTTTTTTGATTATCACAAATATAAATCTTATTAAACTTAAATAAATTGTACGTGATTTTCGACATACTTAATTAACTTCGATGTTAGCTTATTTATATAAATATTTTTTTTTGTAATTTAAATTTCTAATTAAACATTTCATTTATATTTAACGTAAAAATTATTCATTAATAAATATCGAATTCCAATATTATTTTATCTCGCAATTAGATTTGCCATAAATTGTTTATTTTTTAAAAGAAAGCAAAAAACTTCAGAGGGTCGCGGGTGGAGATGAAAAAAAAGAAAACAAGAAGATTAGTTCGGTCGGGTGAATTTAATAAAAAAAAAGAAAAAAAAACAAGTACATACACCCTCTTAAGATTCCAGCAAAGTGTCGGAGTTCACGTAACTCTTATGTTAGGAGAAAAAAGGGGTGCGAAGCATTGTCGTGCGATGGCGGTGGTGATGGCGGGTGGGATTGTGATGGTGGTCATGCTACGTAATAATCTTTTTCGCGCAGGACTACTACGTGCTACTATCAAGAGAACACGAGGAGGAGAAGAATACGTGAATTTTATTCGTCGTAGTCGTTTTAGTCGTCATCTTCATCTTCATCGTCATCGTTGTCGTTGTCGTTGTCGTTGTCGTAGTCGTAGTCGTGTGTTCGCGTTGAAACTGATGCTTAGAGTAGAGCGTGCGCGTCCTGCGTCAGTGCAGCACCAACATCGGTGGCACCAACAGTAGTAAAATCATCATTGTCTGTTCGTCGTTATCAGCAGTTGTCAGTACGGTTAGATCGTCAAGATGTAAGCCCACCGGTATTTTTTTTTCAAGAAGAAGAAGAAGAGAGAAAGAGAGAAAGAGAGAAAGAAAATCTCGAGTTTGTCATATCGTTGATGATTGCTGGGTCTTCGTTTAAAAAATAAAGAAAGGGTTGCTAGTAGGAAAGAGTGAGAGAGATAGATAGAGAGAAAGAGAGAGTGTGTGTGTGTGAGAGAGAGAGAGATAGAAAGATAGAGTGTAAGAGAAAAAGAGAGAAAGAGAGTGGGAGAGAGAGAGTGAGTGTGAGGGTGAGGGTGAAAGGGGGAAAGGAAAGGCGTTGGACTACCGGGGTAGAAAGAAAGGAGGACGCGAGAATGGAGGTACCGAGAAAGGGATCGATCGCTTCCCGATAGCTGGCATGGAGGACACGGCACTAGGGTAAGTTAACCGATCTATCTCCGGAATACATGAACTCGGCCGCACACACACATCGGGGCCTGTTATTTCTTTAACCCGACATCATCATCGTCAAACCACGTTTCACTATTTCTCAAACAGTCCTCAGCTATGAGGAAGATATTCAACTTGAACTAAAATAATTCTTATTTGATAATTGTATTTTTGTTTAATTTGACTGTTTTGGTTTTTATGTTTCTTTTTTTTTTTATATATTTTTTTATCTCTATGAGCTAGGGGTGTAAAGGATTATTAAGTTCATAAAAGGAACTGTTGTTTATGGTGGTATATGATTAAGATGAAAAGTAGGTTTTTTTTTGTCTTCACTGATTTCGAGAGATAAGAGATAAGAGAATGAGAAAGAGAGAGAGAGAGAGAGAGAGAGAGAGAGAGAGAAAGAGTAAGGGTAATTTTTATGATAAATTTTATTTTATATTTTTTTTTGGTTATAAATAAGCCTTCTTATTTATTACAAGATAAGAAATTTCTTGTATCTAATAAGGTTTGTGTTGTCTAAGATGAAAATAGAGCATGGGGGTTGGGTGGGTGAAAAGGGGAAGTTTATCGAGGAGAAATATGTTTCGCCCACGAGGAAATAATGAGAGGGGTTCTTCTCGTAAAAGAAGAAAAAGAAGAGGAAGAAAGTGTGGTTGGAAATTTGAGGAAGAAGTATCATTGAATTTATGCGATATGGGAAAACTAGGTGATCGTAAGATAAGAGTTTCTAGGTTCTTTAAATAGGGTGAAACCTATATATATATATGATCGACTGACTAATAACTGACTGACTAACTAACTGACTAAGTTAACTGGTATTCCCTGTATTTAATTGTCTAGGGGTAGTTCTGTGTTCTATACGAGTCACCCTTTTGATTAACTCACACTCAGGTCAGATTTCTCCCCTTTTATCTCTTTCTAAGGTCATTAATTTTCTTCTTTTTTAAATTATTATTATTCTTTTTGAACTAACCAAGTGGTCAAGCTTGGTTATCGATTATTACAAAATAAAAAAAGGAAGCCAATAATAATTTGGTATCGTCAGAATTATTGATTTAAATATTGAAAGAAATGAAAATACATCTGGAAGGATAAACGAATTATTTTATAAATTATTTCTCAAACTATTTGTAGATTTTGAATGAGATTGATATAAATATGTCTTAGGGTAAATGAAGTTAAGCTCACTTAAAAAAAAAGAGAGAAGGAGAGAGAGAGAGAGAGAGAGAGAGAGAGAGATTTAAAATTCGATGATAAAAAAACCGGTGCATGCTGTTGCTCTTCTTCATAATCCGGGGCTCCGTTTAGCGAGCATGGTCGAGTTATGTCATCGGTCTCTCGTGGCATCATCACTACTACTATTACTATTACGTTCGATAGTTACAGAACGTTATTGTATATGTATATATGTATATATATGTGTATGTATGTGTGATATCTACGTTTCTTCTATTCAGTGCATCCTATTCTAACTAACGTGTCCGTCATCGTTTTATTTCCCTGTGCCACCTTTCCCCCCTTTTCCACCCTCACCCACACCTCTTCTCCTCACCCTTCCATCCCGTGCTTCCGTCAAAATTATTAATTCGCCTTGAAACGATTTCGACCGTATTACCGTACGTCCTTGTGTGTCATTTCTGTGCTACGTATATATATACATATATATATGTATATGTATACGTATGTATATATATATATATCTTGTTACAAACTGCTGGGATTAGAGTAGATGGAAGAGGGTCGGCAAAGTTTTCATTTATTTTTCACACCATATTCAAACGCAAATAATCATCAACACCAACGTGTACTGATAAAACAGATCGATCGTTTATTTTTCTTTTTGTACCTTTTTTTCTTTCCCCATTGTAATTTATATTTGATTAAATAGAAAGTTGTAAGAAAAAATTTATTAAAATCGTGTATAAGTTTATTGTGAATAATTTTTATTTATTAAATATTATTATAATTTAATTTAATAATATTATAATTAAATTAATTTAATATGATTTTAATATAATTTTAATTTTAATAAAAATGTTAAATAATTTAATTATAATATTATAATATATTATATTGTAATATTATATATATTATATGATTATATATTATTATATATAATAATATATTATATTATAATTATTATAATAATAATTATAATATATTAAAGATATGTGCATCGTTGCTTTTATTTATATATATATATGGGTGCTTATAATTAAATATCTAAATAATATATTTAAAGAATTATATTTGAACACTAAATGAATTTTATATAATATTGAATTAACAAACACTATCTAAAGTATTTATTTTTGATAATATCGTGAAAACATTAAATTACATTTATTCAGTTTAAAATAACATGTGTGTTGAATAACTGAATAAACTGATATTTTATATATTAAATATATTTTTTATATTTGACATTTTATAAACATTCTTTTTGAAATTTCAATTTACGTTAAACCATTTTCATAATTATGGGCAAATATATTGAAAATTAGTTGTGTATGATATGTATGAATGCACTCATACACACATGTACCCTTAATATTATACATTTGTTTATAATAGAAAAGACAAACAAATCAGGAAATAGATAAGTATGATTTATTGAGAAATTAGAAAGAAAGAAAGAAAGAAAGAAAGAAAGAAACTTCGATAATGTTAAATCTCGTCTATCAAGTTATACCAGCAAAATCAATTTCTATTTTAGTATCGGTTAACAACGTATCGGTTTGAAAGACGTCGGCTACTGCGTCTGGGTGAGATAGGATCCTTCCTGCATCGCGTAAGCCGATCGTCATCGTGAAGAAATAAACTTTAAAACGATGCTTCAAATTTTCATCACGTACTATAATCCATCTCGATATACAATACTATGATAATAATAATAATAATAATAATAATAAAATAAAAAGAACAAAAAATTACAAATTGTACAAATTTTTCTATTACTTTCAAACATTATCAAAATTGTTGCAGAATATTTCTCTACATTTTTTTATTTATTTTTTTAAAGAAAAATAAAATACAACGATGAAATGAGATCAAAGTGATGAACATCTTGAGAACAAACTTTTTCTTTCTTTAAAAAATTGAATAAAAAAGATTGAACTTCATTGATTCGTAAATTATTGTTTTTACATAAACGATTTCACATAAAACGATAGATACGAGAGAAAAGTGATAAAAAAGAGAGAGAGAGAGAGAGAGACATGTTTCTTAATGGTTCTATCGAGCAACACGAGCCCCTTGGTGCACTTCGTAATGCATTCGAGTGCAAATATATCGGGTCAAGGAAAAATAGTTGTCGCTTCTTGGTGGAGGAGGAGGAGGAGGGGTGGAAGGAGGTTAGGGGCATATTTTATTTCAACCGATATTATTATTAAGATCATTTTCGTATTCACGTAGAAACAGAATTCATTTCATTTTATGGATCTTCATCCTACTTTTAAACACGTAACTATATATATATATATATGTAAGTGCATAATGTAAAGGTACGTTGCAGTATCGATCTGTCGAATATTTTTTCGTCAAGTGTAAAAGTAGTTTTAGTTTTCAGTAGTCAAAAAAAAAAAAAAAAGTCAAAGAAATGTTTCCCCGTTTGACCTTTTATTTTGCAAATCTAAAATGAAAGCTTTGCTCTTCATAATACTTTTTCAAATATTGGCATCATTCCATAAATTCTACTACTACTACTACTACTACTACTACTACTACTACTATTACTAACTATGATCACGATCTCTAACGTGATTTTGACGTTTATTTTTCACCAACTAGTTTCGTTAAACTTTTCGAACTTGTAGGATGGCATTTTTAGAATTATTTTCATTCGGGGTTACAAAATTATACATTTTACACGAATCTACGTATATCGTAAGTTTAAAACATTGGTTAAGATTTTAAATATCCTATTTGAGGAGACATTGATCGCGAAAGTGTGGTTGTGGTGGTGGTGGTGTTGGTGTTGTAGGCTTTCTTTTTTGAAACGTGTTGGGAGAATTTAAACGCCGTTGTGTAGCCTTTTGTAACACATCCAACCCGTCTGCGACTTGTTGAATCTCTAAATTTATTTCTCTTTATACTACGAATTCTTTCATATGTACGTATCATATATATATATGAATATAAACGAGCAGGTATGTGCATATCAAACGAATGATTAATGTATCTTTCTTTACATTATTTTTTTTTTTAATTTTTAGTTCAAAAATCATCAATCATTACATTTATTGATAAAAAGTATCGTCATCATTCACGTATATATTATTGAATAATTATTAAAACTTTTTGAACGATACGATAATTACGTGACGTATATAAGTTACAAATACACATATATGTATATGTATAGAAACACACATGAGTACACGTAATCATCTTTACTGAGATTTTCCAGGAATTGACGTTTAAGTAGGATCAAATTATGATTCATTAGGATTGGTCGAATGAGTGAAATACTAATATTACTACTACTATTACAAGATTTTGTGTATAATGAATGAAATAGATGAGAGATGAAATTGATGATACTCTTACATATACATTTAATATTTATTTAATTTAGTTTATATTTATTAACAATTTAATATTTATTTATTTAATTATAATAATATTAATTATAATATTTATACATTTCAATTATAATTTAATTGATTTACATATATAAATATTAATTTCATCTGTACATATATCTATTATAAGTATAATAGATAACCATAAGATTTTATTATAAAAATAAGACAAGATAACATAGAATATAGATAATCATAAGTTTTTATTATAAAAATAGGACACAGGAGTAAAAAATATTTAAATATTTAATATATGTGTTAGGATAATTGTAAATGTTTGCAAAAGGTAGAAGGACGTAGGTTTATTATCGATGGGCCTTTTCGCATTGACGAACGAACCGTTCGTTCATAGAGTTCAAAGAGATTATGTTACACTCGACGGAGACTTTAACTTGCATTCTCCTGTTGTCCGTTGGAGCATTCAATGTGGCTACGATGTGTTATACCTCATTTAACATCGGTAACACAGCTGACACTACTGATTATTAATTTCCTAATAACAATCTTGTATCAAGTTGTTGTGTTGTCATCATCATTATCATCATTGTTAATATATACAAATGTTGAAATTATTTTTAGATTCTTACATTTTTTATTCTGATTTATATTCTTATTCACATTCTCATTCTCTTTTGCATTTTTCTGGTTTCTGTTGAAGTTCAAGGTACACATCACTGCAGTCGAGTGTGATAGAAACGTAACACCTTCTATATTTCACCTTGGCTTTATTGAAATTAATATAATACCATAAGTTATATGATATTACAATTAATTTTCTAAATAGATTTATCTTTTTATCAATGTAAAATATTTTCTTTATTTTTATTTATTTTAAATAGAATTTTTAAATAGATTTTATTATTTCAAACACATATTTATTTTCTTATTTATTTTATATTTATTATTATTTAAATATTTTTACATTATTTTAAATACAATTAGTTTGTTTATAAGATTTATAATTTAATTTATATTTATATTTATATATTATAATATATTATATTTATTATTATTATTATATAATAAATATATATTATATAATTAATATATATTTAATTATAGTTAAAATAATGATACACACATATACACACATATATGTTTATTTATTAATTTATGTTTTTGTTACTATCATCTCATTGTCAGTTCTTTTTTCTTACCCCACTTTTAATAGGGGTCCTCCTAACGAGGGAAAAATAAACTTCTTCACTTTCTTCTTACCGTGTACGTAAATCAACGATCATAGTTCGTTCTTATTGTTGTTAGTTTAATATTTGTTGTTGTTAGATTTATATTTCGTTGTGTCGAAATATTATTAACATTTGGCAACGTAGTAGATAGAGTAGAGTTGATTTTAAAGCATGAAAAATTGACAGATTTTAAATGTCAAATCATTTAGTCTAGTATTAGTCTCCAATTTTTGTTATTCACACTCACAATCATCCCAATCATCCCAATCATCCCAATTAAAAATCCTTGAAGGACGATTTATTGGTAAATTAATTAATTTGTTGTACTTTTTTATTTATTTTATTTTAATCTTGATATATTTTTTTTTTTTTTTTAATTTGCTTGTCTTTAAAAATTTAATCTAATTTATAATTCAATTTGAAATCTCTTCGTTAGTAAAATGGTCACGTTTTAATCATAAAAATATTAAAATATTTAAAACAATCTTTCCAACTGTAACGTATATAATTTATACAGGAAGTAACTACTGACAATATTATTATTATTATTATTATTATTATTATTAGAAAATGAAATTGCATTTCTTAGATTATTACAGACATTTTCTTTTTCACATTTCTTCAGTATATTTTTAAACGCTGACTCGCGCTTCACTCGGCACCAATCACCGTCCCTAGTGTGATTTTTAAAGCTGATCACATTGAGTAGTATGATGATCGAGATCGTATCGATAATCTAATCGTTCGGGTTCTTGGATATTTTTTTCTTTTTTTTACCTTTTCATTAAAAATAAATTACCAAGAAAAAGAGAATGAGAAAGAATGGCACGACCATTTTGTTTTTACGCAATTTCCAAGAACAATTTTTAATAAAATTTTATTATTATCATTATTATTATTATAATTGTTTAATTTTTTTTTATGCCTAATTTGATCCACACAAATTAGAAATAATGTAGAATATATATATATATATAGTTATAAATATAATGAATTATTTTTAATTATTAAATAACCTAACTTTGTATTTTTTATTAAAACAATTTGGAGAAAAAGAAGGAAAATATCAAAAATTGGGTTTTTATTCGAAACACGTGGTTTTTAATAAAATATATTATATATAATTATAAATAAAATGAAATATTTTAATTATTAAATAACCTAACTTTGTATTTTTTATTAAAACAATTTGGAAAAAAAGAAACAAAATATCAAAAATTGAGTTTTTACTCGAAACACGTGGTTTTTAATAAAATATATTATATATAATTATAAATAAAATTAATTATTCAGTTAAATAACCTAACTTTTTATTTTTTATATCAAAACAATTTGGAAAAAAAAAAAACAAAATATCAAAAATTGGGTTTTAATTTTCTACACACGTGATTTTTTATCTTTATTTTACGTATTAGTATTTTAAATTTCTAATTTTGTTCTCGATAATATCTCAATTTCAAACTTTACTCATTCTCTTTGGAGAAAATATATCCAGAGATAATGTTAAATATCGATTTATTCAACGTGATAGGAGCTTTTCAATTCATAAAATTCATATACATAACCAGGCCGTTAACGTGGAGAAAAAAAAATGAAAGAACAAAGCAAAAAAGAAAAAAAAAATGGAAGAAGAAACAAAAGAGTGACTACGTTAATTTATGCTAATTATTAAACTGATGATATAATAGTTTTTTTTTTTTTTTTGTCTCAACGTTGAAATATATGTTAATATAATTTTAACGAACTATCTAATTGTTCTATTTTAACAAATATATGTCGCATTTTTATTTATTTATTATTCTTTTTCTACTTCATTTTTGTTTTCTTTCATCATAGTGTTCTATATTATTTATATTTATTATTTATTATAGTCACTTAAAGTTAACAAATTCGATCATACGAATATGAATTTTTAAAAAGTTTTCCTCTTTCATCATTTTTTACTTCTTCTTTTTTTTAATATCCTTTCAACGAATGGATTTTGGTTATAGATGTTAGCTTTTGAGGTTATGTTAGTAATCCTTAACGCTATATTTGCTTTTTAAGGGAGAACGTACATTGAAGTGTCGTTCTAGGACGACCAGTTGAAATTTCACTTTGAATATTCAAAGTTATTTCATCGTAGAAAGTTTTATTAATTATTTTGCAGAGATTGAAAAAAAGGAAAACTTTATTATTGATATTGGAATAATTTTAAAAAGAGAGAGAGAACGATTAATTTGTTGTTATTATTATTGAGGGTAAAATTTTTTTAAAAATTCGATCACTCGGTTTTATTGGTTTTTGAAAAAAAGAAAAAGAAAAAGAAAAAAAAGAAAAAACCACATTCAATTAGTTTATTGAATATCGTTCGATAAATCTTTATTTTCAGTTTTATTTGATTTTTTTTTTTTTTTTTAATAAAATTTATAAGAAAATATATGATATTATAAATTGGTAGAAATATTTTATAAATTTTATACGAATATTAAATGTAACTATATAATAATTAAAAAATAATGATAAATCATTAAAATTAAATTAAATAAACTTGATTATAAATTATTGAAATTGTATTATTCGTATATTAAATTTTTATTATTATTGAATGTAATTTAACGTAAGATTTTTTTTTATATCAAATCGAATCTCTCGACACGATATAAAAAATTGTAATTAATTTTATTGTTCATTGTAATTAAAATTGTAATATAATTGCGATATTATAAAAAATTGTAATTTATTAATATAACAATTTAAAAAATACTAAATTATTAAATATTAACTATTATTAAATKAAATTAAATCGATAAGTTTGTTGACGTAAATGTTATAACACATTTAAGTTTTATAATCGATTATTATTTATTTATTATTATAAAATATATAATCTTAAATTATTATAAGTTTATTTATTTTTGCAACTAATTATAATTTCCATTATCCACGAATATGTTATAATTTAATTTAAATTTAAAATTAAGTAAAATACACCACACACAACTAGGGTTTCATAAAATAAAAAGAATAAAATGAATAAAATAAAATAAAAGAATAAAAAAATGAATAATACGAATTTAAACAAAAATTCTAGTATAGTTTATTAATTAATTAAATGAATATTGGTGAAAGAAAGAAGTGGGTTTAGCAATTTGTATTATTCACGAATTTATTTAATTAATTTAAATCTAAAATTATAAATAATGCAACTGAGGATTATTAAAATAAAAAGAATAAAATGAATAAAATAAGATAAAAAAAATGAATCACCTAATATAAATTTAAACGAAAATTTTAACACAATTTATTAATTAACTATTAAATAAATATTGGCGTGAGGAAAGGAGTGAGTTTAGGAAACTCAAACAAAAATTCTAGTACAGTTTATTAATTAACTATTAAATGAGTATTGGTGAGAGGAAAGGGTGAGTTTAACAAAGAAGTAGTTGATCATACGTGGGATGGGGGTGGATGAGAGGAGAGGGGGTTGAAATTAGCTCATAAAAGAGAAAAGAGGCTTTGGGTTCGTTAAAGTGATAGATCCTTTTCCATGATAGATCGTTTGTTCTTTCGGTGAGAAAGGCGTTAGCTCGATGAAACATTTTCCCAAGGATGCAGTCATGCTCGACGACCTATTTATCTGACAGACACGGTTTACCTGGTTGCTGGTAGTTGTGGTGGTGGTGGTGGTTCATGGTACTAACCACCGTTAGCGCAACAACAATGCTTTTTTACTTGGTTGTGACCTTTTTTTTTTTTGCTTTATTGCGTGTAATATTGTATGAACAAACGAACTTACGTTTGTGTGCATGTTGTATGTGTATGTGTGACTGTTTGTACGTTTGTGTATGAAGTATAGCTCCTTCGTTTTCTTTTAATGAAATTAAAAAAGCAAGAAATAAAGAATCGGGTAGCTGTCCTTTACCATGAACAACATGTCTTCTATCCGGGTACTGTTGTTTCAAGAACAATGACACCTAGTGAAAAGAATAAGACTAGAAATAATAAAAAAAAAAAATAAAAAAAAAAAAAAAATAGAAAAGGAAACGTAAAATAATGAAAAACAGAACGTTCTTATTATTATTATTATTATTATTTTCTTTCTATTTTTTTTTTTAGAATAAAAGAATTTTTTGTTTGTTTGAGAATAAAAGAATCTTAGCGTGAAATAGTTCTTTTACTTCTCTTTATTATTATTATTATTATTATTATTATTTTTTAATATTTACAATACTTTTGACTTATACTTAACTTATCAAAGTTAAGATTTTTTAAGATTAGCAAAAAATTTGTTCGATGCGTTAACCTTACTTGTATTTTTCGTTTAGTTTTTATTCATTTGATTTAATTGATTCTTTTGATCAATTGAAATGTTTGACGATATGTGTTTTTTTTTTATTCATATAAAAAAAAAAGGAAAAAAAAATTAGTATTAAAAGTAAATAATTTTTTTATCATTCGATGATAAAAAAAAATTTGTTTCAGGATACCTTTGACATCTATAGAAAAAAGAAAACAATTGTTAATTTTATTATTAATTGATATCATTCAACGCGTTAGGAATTTACGACAAATTATTCAATGTTAAAATTATATCAAACAAACTTTTAATTTAATTATCAATTGATCGGTTTAACTGAATAATTAATTAATTRACATCATATAGGTTATAAAACGATTAAAACATTATCACGTACGGTAGTAGCATTTGTTCTAATATCATTTGAATTTGGGTCAATACGAATTATGATAAAATATTTATAAGTAGGTGAGTTGGTGGTTGGAAGGGTGTAGAGTTTAATAAAAAAAAAAAATTGAATAAAATACTGTTTATAACACATTAATTGAATCCTCCAGTTCGTGATGATTGAATATATATATATATATGTTGAAAGGATCAACCCGACAAGTAGCATTGAATTTCAACGTAGATTTGCGTTGATTTTAAACGCGTAATTTAGGTTACAGGATATCTCAATGTCTGTTATGTCAAATGCATTGCACTGAACAGATCTATCAAGGATATTATTCAGTCTCTTCACGTATCTACATATATATATGTATGTATATATGTATATATATATATATATGCAAGTAATACGTGATAACGTTTTATTATTACTAAAGATGCAAAGATGTGAGTGTAGATGCATGCGATTCTATTATTAATTAAGTTAACGTGATAATTATTGAATGTATGGAAAATCCATGTGTTTAAAACAATTCTATGAAGTTTTTAATATAAAATGAATTTAATTTATTTCGTTAAAATTATAATTATTTTATTAAGTGTAATATAAATTTTTGTTGTTGTGTTTTTCGCTAGATTTTCGTATGGAATATTCATGGGAATTTAAAAATATATATATTCATATTTGTTTTTTAAGATGTATTAAATTTTAAATTGTAAATTAGATAGAAGATATATTATATTTCTATTTATTGTTAATATAAACTAAATATAATATAAAATAAATAAATAATATTTAAATTGCAATATTAAATATTAAATTTAAAATTATATATTCAATATATAAAATATTATATTTCTATTTATTATTAATATAAAATAAATAATATTTAAATATAATATAAAATAAATATAAATAATATTTAAATTTTAATATATAATAATATAAAATTGTATATATATATATATGTATATATATATATATATTTGAAATATATTTATTTTATTATTGAATATTTTCTTAATAATAATACTTACGAATTTTTCAGATGATGAAATAATTTTTAAAACTCATGAAATAATAATTGAATGAAATTATAAACGAAGAATGAAATATATAAATATATATATGTCTATGATTTTATCTGAATGTTTGAAATATCAAAGTGAGAAATGACATAGTTTAAAATTCATCCGACTATCTTATCATCGTTCTCCTAACAGCTTTTTTTTTCTCTTGAATTTTTTTTTTTTTGGTTCAAAGTATCTTCATTCGCTCCTTCATTTAATTCCCTTCTTATTAAATGCATTTACGTGCTCCTTTTACACTCCTACATTTGCATTAATTATACCTCGCTATAATGGTTACTCATAATAATAATAATAATAATAATAATATGGTTCCTTTAAGTTACTTTTTAAGATCAATCATGCGACACACTCGTAAGGATTTAACATTTTTCTAGTTGTTGTTCTGATTAGATATATTTATTATATATGTATTTAGATAACATTTTTTATTTACATTTTATTTAAATTGAAACGAAACAATAGTTTATTGATCTAGTATTCGATATTTTGTTTTCATAGTTGCTTGAAACAATTTCATTGAGGAAAAAAAAAAGAATGAATGAACTTTTGGAAAATCAATTAAAATGGACGTTGTAAATGAAAAAAAAAAAAATTAACATCGTTTGACCCTTTTAGATATTAAAATAATGTCGAAACGAGAAAATTGAATTATACTATTATGATGCTGTGACGATGAAATTTCTGACTTTTAAACCACGTACACGATAACTTGGAAATAAATTAGAACCCATGGTATCTGTGTATCTGTGTGTGTGTGTGTGTGTGTGTGTGTGATTTATGTAGAGATCCTAGAAAGAACAGAATATAAAAAAAAAAAATAAAAAGAAAAAAACTAATAATTTCATTTATGTTACAAAAGTTTATAACAAGCTTTGAGATTTAATTTAAAAAAATTGAAAAAATAGATAATAAAGCCACGTTTCAAAAAATTTCTATGGTAGTTAGTTGGTATTAAAGTTATAACCAATACGTAAATTACATTTTTTACAAGTGCTAATAGTTATTAGCATATAGAGCACGAAAGTAGTATTATAGTAACTCATAATGTATAGTTAACATTACTATAATGCAATAATATATATATGTTAAATTATTTTTCATAATATCTGCTTCAATATTTAACATTGTAATACGTTTCCTCTATTGATTGTAATTAACACGAGTAAATAGTAGTTAATTGATATGTACACGTATTTATACGTCGATCAAAAATCAAAAACAAACTAATACATACGTTAGAATCGTTAAAATGATTCGATCACTTTTATTTTAACCCTTTGAATATCACCGGCAACACAATCATTTTTTTTTTCTATTAATGTTCAATATTTATGATTAAACAAAAAGAAAAAAAAAAAGAAAAAAAAATTTCAAATTTAAAACAAAATTTTACAAGCGCATATATGCGCCCACAGAACTCAAAGGGTTAAAAATCTAACAGAAACACATTTGGATTTTTTTGAAAGTAGAGCAAGTAGACATAGTTAAAGTTTTCTAATATAATTTACACATATTTCCGTCCTTAGTCAATGCGAATTGCTTTCGTTGGACGCATATATGCGCTGAAAGAATTAAAAGAATTAGAAAAGAAACAGAAACACACTTGAATTCTTTTTAAAGTAGACCTAGTAGACACAGTTAAAGTTTTCGAATAGAATTGACACATATATGCGTACTTAATCAATACAAATTGCTTTCAATGGGCGCATATATGCGCTCAGCGAACTCAAAGAGTTAAAAAAAGACCAGAAAAACACTTGGATTCTTTTTTAAGTAGATCTAGTAGACATATAGTTAAAGTTTTTGACTAGAAATTGTAATAGTGTTATTCGTTTTGTTAATTCATCGACTTTGCAGTATCTCCGAGGTCCGAGGTATCGAATATGGCATCAGGATTGCCGAGCGCTCGTCAGAGGAAGCTTGGACCAGCACCAATAGCATCCTTCGAAGACCTGTCGGACGAGGTGGAAAACGTGAGTCCCCCATGAGTCCTCCCTGAGTCCTACTTCTTATCGACTACTCCGAGAACCCGCTCGGCACACAATAATCGAGCGTGTGTGTGTGTGTGTTCCCCTTCTCCGAGTGTCGCACGCACATCTTCCTCTTAAACTTTGGAAAAAAACGGGGGCTTCTGAAACCCCGAAGTTCAACACCTACAATTCAAAGACTGTGATCCAACGACAAACCAGTCTACGAATTTGAATGCAGGGGGAACCGACAACACGAATGCCAGGCATCATCGAGGTCGCCACCCCGGCAACGCCTGGTAGTTCGCTAAAGACACCCAGTACACCAAGAATTGATATCAGCCGGGCAAGCAGTTCCTCACACCATGAGGATAGCAATTCTAGGGAATCATCACCCGAGAGAGAACTTCTCGCAGGTATATTTTATTCAAATTCAATGTCACAATGTTTGTCCACTAATAACTTTGAAACTACTCAACCAATCTTAATGAATTTTTATTTTATTTTATAGAATTTGTTTCAACTTAGAATATATAGGGTAGTTTTTATCGTGATTATTTTTATTTTTTATTGCAAATTTGTGAATTTATTAGTAGAGGTTATCTAGATTTCTAGGTTCTGTAAGTTTTCAATAGATGACTCTGTATTAGAATTCAATTATTTCAATTTATTCAAATCACACGTTTTTTTTTTTTACAGATTTGATTGCATTAAACAGTTTAGAATTAAATTAAATGGAATATAGGAAAAATAAAATAATGAAAATAAAATTTGATTTCAGGTGGAGATCCTCCTCCAGGGTGTAAGCTGACCTTAGGTTACAAGGAAGATGCGCAGGATTTAAGATCGTCAACTGAGGAATTAGATTTGCAGGATCCAATACACGAGCAAGATCTTAGGAGGGAATCGAAGAAGGCAAGAAAACGAAGAGAAGATGGATCACAATCGGATTATAGTGGTGGAACGAGGCATACCCAAGACAGAGAACGGAAGGATAGTAATTGTTCAGAAATCATTCTACTTAACATCAGCGGTAGAACCTCCAGATTGTCTTCTGTTGGAAGTCAGGGTTCTGGTGTTTCCGGAAAACTCTCGGTGGTTTCGGGTACTTCATCGAGGTATTTGAATTCGTTAATATATTATCTATTTTTAATTTATTATTAATAATATTTATATCCTCTAATCTTTTTATTTATTTATTAAAAYAAATAATACAACGTTGCTCGTACTAGGAATCGATTGAAAATACAAAAAGACTTTTCTTTCCTTTTTTTTTTCTTTTTGTTTTTTTTTCTTTTTCCATTTATCGTTAAAGGTCACCGAGTCCGCACAAATGTCTATTGGAGACGTCCTTTTGTGGTAGCAAGCCGACTTTAGCTGATAACTTGATTGAACCATCGAAACCAGAAACCGAAGACTTAGAAAAGATTTTGTTGAAACGCGAAGCCGACACCACTAAAGCGTTAATTCCAGAAAGTATTAAAGTATCAATGGTCGGTGGTAATTTGAAGCCAGATCCTTTAGATAAGCCAAGAAGACGCGGTAGGGAAGAAAGGAAAGAGATATTTAAGAGAGAAGTGGAGATTACTAAGAAATTCTTAGAAAAGGTTAACATTGAGGTACGATTAATGTTTTAATTATTATTACTTAGTATSAATTATTAAGTATTTTCTTTTGTTGTTGTTGGGAACCCTATTGTGTCATTTCTTTAGGTACCAATTATTCGTAAATCATCTGAATCAACGCAACAACAACAACAATTACAACAACAACAACAACAACAGCAACAACCAGTTAAAAGTCAGCCACAAGAAGTTCAAAAACCCGCAACCTTAGATTTTAACGACAAACGAAAAAAAGCACAGAATTTCAAAGAGATCGTCCAAACAACACCAACGGCTAGTAGCTTAACTGGTAGTCCTAAATTACCGAGACATCAAAAGGTTCGAGATCTCGAGGGATCCCGTACACCTAGTCCATCTTCCGTATCGAGAAAAAGCAGTTTTGCCTCTTTATTCAAGGTAAAGTGATATGTTTCAAAAAGCTTTCATAAAACAAACAAACAAAACAAAACAAAAAAAAACAAAAAAAACGACATAAAAAAAATTCAAAAAAAAAAAAATATACTTACAATATGAACACAGACACACGCACGCACGCATCATACACGTATAGAGAGAAAGACACGTTGGTTGGTTGTTGTGTTAACGCTTGTAGAATACAAATTGCGCTTTATCACAATCGAGCTATTGTAGTCTTCTTCTTCTTCTTCTTCTTCTTCTTCTACTTAATGCACCCCGGTAAGCGAAACGCTTTTTAATAAAGGGAGTGATCCTAAAGGAAAGTATGCTCTGTTCCTCAAGACCAGAACTGATGGCAGCGTACTGAGCCCAGAATCACCGTCGCCGAGTACTAAACCACGTAGGAGTTTAACATCCAAGATAAAGGACACCACGGAGAGTCTAAGGAGCAGATCAAAATCGAGAGAAAGGGTTGCCGTTGATAAAGGTGGTGGTTCTTCTACATTGAAGAAGGATTCCAAGAACAAGGGTGTCTTCTCGTCTACATTGAGTTTGTTCAAGAAACGTGAAAGGAAAAAGAGTTATGATGAAGCTATTGCATCTTCGTCATCCGGTGCTGCAATTGAGTATGATGTTGGTTATAGTGTTGGTAGTAGTAACGTTGTTGATCAACCACAACAACAACAACAACAACAACAGTCGTTGGAAAGTATTGGTCCGGTCGAGTTTACTTTCAACACGGAAAAAGAAAGACGCAAAGATGATTCAATTTTCATCAGTCTTCATGCTGACGATAGAAATTATGAGGAAGCATTACCATCCGAAAGTGTTTCGATACCGTTAGAAACACCAACCAAATTGTTAGATGAATACGAATCAGAACCACGTACGACTAATACGGGTGGTATCATGATGACCGAAGTTTCCATTGAACATCATCGTCCTCCTGTTATTGAAATGAGAACCGAAGCTAGAATTGAAATGACACCGTCTAAAAGATCATCGTTGGATAATCAAACGATACCACGTAGCCCATCGAGAGATTCACAAACTTCATTGATTAGTGGCCCATCGAAAGATTCGAAAATAATCAATGTCAAAGATAATTTAGATAATACGTTAATTAAATCATCTACTATCATCAAAACCACCACTTCAACGTCACCAACTTCGGCTAACGAAATTAGGCCAATGTCCGGATCTAATCAAAGATTGTCCGGTAGTTCTTCCAAAGATTCGATTTCGAAGAGAACTGTTGCTTCCGAGGTTGTTACGAAGATCAAAAGAAAAAGTAAAGACGAACAGGTCATTTCATCTGCCGATAAAATAGACGATTTTACATCCCATAAAAAGAAGATGTCGGATATCAGTGATGTTACAAAAACTGTCGTCGAGTCTAAAAAGGAATTTTTGGAGGACAGTTTATCTGTTAAAATGGCGGAAGTTAATTTAGTGAAGACTTCTAGCGTAATATCGGATCTCGATCATAACAGTTCAGAATCCGAAAGGGATTCCGAGATAGAATTTATTCGTAATAAGACTGAGAAAATTAGCGAGGAATTACCGGATGAACGTAAGGGTCTGTTCAACGAGGAAAGCTTCGAAGAAGATCTTCCTTACATTCCAACGACCTTGCCATTGGAGAAAAGCGTAGCTGTACCGATTTTACCTGTTAAACAACGACTGCAAGAAGTTAGGTAAGAAATATCTGACATATTAAGATGGGATATTTGTTGATAACAAATAATTGAATGATAATTTTTGTATTTTAGAACGATACCAATCGAGAGGCCACGTTCAACGACACCGATTAATCCAACGTTATTGGACGAGTTCGTGATGCAAACATCACTAGATGAAAGACGTGTTGAAAGAATGAAAATATCCTTACCACGTGAGGACAGTTTTAAACTGAAGAGTCCGAAAAGGCACGCAGCTAATACGTTCAGTGAGTTCGCTGGTAAAGTTACGGACGGTGGTCGTAACAGGACAGCCGGTAAATCACCTAGTCCACCACCATTACCACCAAGAGCACCTAGCAGACCAACCAATTGGATTAATTTCGAGGAAATACCTGAGAAAAGAAAGGCACCGAAAATAATTCAAACGATTCCGCGTACCGAGGATGAGGTTAATAAAACAACCGGTTATAGTTACGTACAACCAGAAGAATGTAGATGTGAGTGTCATGAGGAATCCAGAAGAGCATCGATCAACAGGGAAACAACAACGACGATGACAACAACTTCAACAACTGGAACAACGGCAACCAACGTTACGAGAACTTCGTCATCTTGTAGCAGCAGCAATGGGGAACGTACCTGCAACGGTGAAAATTGTGTCTTACCGACAACTAACAGTTCTGTCGATCGTGCCAGCATCGTCAGGTAAACTCACCTGGGTACGATCATGTATCGAATTAATTATACAATCTCATTTAATTATCTCGATAGGCGCTAGTGTTGAGTAGAAGTCTGTTTCTATATTTTCAGTGACAGCTCGTTGGAATGCAGTTTGAGCATCGAGGACAACCAAATTATTATGGGACATGCTGTAGTTAATCAACAGACTCACGTCAATTCGGGAAAACCATTTATCATGGATTTGGATGTTAGATCTAATAGATCGAGTATCGTTTCTCAGGAAGATAACGATGACAATTCGTATCAATGAAATGGGCTGACGTTCGTCTTTGAAACGATTAAAACAAAAAGACGGAAACAACAGCAACAACAATTAATTATCTACGTGTTTACGTTTAGAACGCGATTAATCATTTTTTTCTTCGACAAAAATTCGCATTTTAAAATCGTGCTGCAAACAGATGATCATTCTAATTATCGATGATATTTAGACGAAGGTGTTTCTCGTATTATCCAATCGAAATCTCTCATTTCAAAAATTGGTCCATTTCCGAACAAGGAATTTTCAGATTGGGGATTGGAGTGGGGGTTAGGTTAACCTAAATTCGACAGAATCTTCCTAATTTTTTTATATTCTTTGATTGAAATTAATATTAGATGATCGTTTACTTTAAAATAATGAATATGGTTGTTACGAGATTCACCTTTGTTACGTAAAAGAAAAAAGAAAAGAAAAAAAAAAAATCAAGAAAACTGTGTTGCACAATGACGCACTTTTAGATATCACCCGTTGCGAATTTAAAATGAGCGATGCATCGCTGCCAGCTAAAATAATAATAATATAATAATAATAATAATAATAATAATAATAATAATAATAATAATAATATAGAAAAAACGATTTTATCTGTATTCTAAATAAAAAATTCGAAATGCGAGTTGGATTTAAACGAACGGAACGGAACGGAATGGAATTGAACGAAACGAAACGCTCTCATTGGTAAAAGTTTAAATCTAATTTTTATCGTTGATAAGATGAAATGAATGATCTTTCTCTCTCTCTCTCTCTCTCTTTTACACACACACACACACACACACTCTCACTTTCACTCTCTCTCTTTCTCTTTCTCATATCTCATCAGGTTATATGTGCGTGTGCGTGTGTATTCGTGTGTGTGTGTGTGTGTCATGTACGAGCTTCCATATATTAGGGTGTACCAAAAGTTCACGCGCGTATATGTTTTTTGTTTATTATTATTATTAATATTTGTAAAAATAAATTTTACATAAAAAAAAAAAAATAACAAACAATCTATTATACAGTTTCAAAGTAAAGTTTCGAAAGGATAAACACACATACGAACTTTTGATTTATCCTAATATTTATAAAAGCTCGTTTGCAAAATTTATTCGCGATTATGTATCGTGTTTGTTTAAGAATAGTGGGGGATGGGGACGGGGAGGGGGGACAACGTACACATGTGTATATTTAAATACGTATAACGTATACATATATTGNTATATATACACATACGTTCGAATATTGTTAAAGTTCGTAAATCCTCTCTAGCGTGTTCAAAAAATACACATGAAAATGTTTATGAAGTAAAAAAGGAAAGCAAACAAACCAAAAAAAAAAAAACAAAACAAAATAATATATCTTTCTCTCTATCTCTCTCTATCTCTCTCTTTCCATCTTTCTATCTTTATCTTTATCTATTTATCTAATCTAGTTTTCTCAAATTTGAATATCTTTGTTTTCTTTAACGAGCCTTTCATTAACCGGTATGCAGAAATCGTGCAACGATTTGTTTGTTTCTTCGATTTTTCAACATTCATTTCAAAAATACTCGTAGATCGATTAAGAAAAAAAAAATCAAATGAAAAAGGTAAAATATAGGACAACAATAACAAAAAATTAAAAGAAAAGGTACCCTTAATAAAATTAAAACTCCAACGGGGTGGATTGGTTTTTGTTTATGAAATCATTTTTCTGCATTTATACTCGAAATAGTTTTTTTTYTTTTTACTGATTTACAATAAGTGTTCAAGAAATAATGATCGTTGGCAATATGAGATTAGAAAAAATTAAAATGGAGCCTCGTCGTTACGAAACCTTCCTCCTTTCGAAGAAATTATTTTATCGACTGTTGTATACACTAAACGTAAAGAGGGTAGGTTTCGTAACGATCGTAAACAAAAATATTTAGGCTCTTCAAAATATAAAACGTACGTATTACTTGTGTGTATATTTGCGTGTGTTGCGTGTGTGTGTGTGTGTGTGTGTGTGTGTGATCATATAACATGCAAACCTTTGCACCCCTTTGTGCAAAAATCGTTCGTTTTATTTCGTTTGATCGCAAAACACAAATGACGTATTGTAGAATTGTTCATTTTATTATTATTATTTTTTTTTTAAATTTTTTGTTTCATTTTTCTGTATTGTTAATTTTTTTTTCAATAAGATATTTACATATTGTAACTGAATAATCCATGAAAATGCTTAACTCTTCCCTAATTGAAGAGTTTAGTTAATTAGTTTGATGATTAGGAAAAATTAATAATATTAATATTAATATTAATAATAATAATAATAATAGGAAAATGGCGAAATCGCATATCGCAAAATTGCAAATGGAATTACGTATTTATCTACCTCCTAAGTATCGTATCGAATGGCAATCGAAGAAGAAGAAGAAGAAGAGGAAGAAGAAAAAATCGTCAGAAAATTTTCTTCAACTTCGATGTCCGTGATGCTGCCTGCAGAAATACAACAACAAAAAAATGAACAAAACGAGAAGAAAAAAATACAAAAAAAAAAAAAAGAATAAAGTAAAAGATATTAAAAAAAGAAAAAAAAAATAAATAAATTAAATTCCAAGGACAATTTTAGAAGCACGAAAAAAATTAGCGACCAATTGAATTAAACGAGTTGTTACGTTTAAATTTATGAATAAACGTATTTGTCTGAATTGGTTTCTTTTCAAATCAATAATAATAATAATAATAATAATTGAAAAAATTGAAAAAAAATTTTTTAATTCTAAAGAAAATTCTCTCCTTTCTGTTTTTTTTTTTTTTTTTGGTATTTTTTGTTTTCATATAAAACTTTGAATATAAAAAGAAAAAAATTTAATTGAAAGAGACCAACTCAGAAAATGTCAGAAATTAGAGTGCTACGTTTTGTGCATGCTCGCATAAATAAATATATTATTATTATTATTAGTTTACGAGGTATGCGATGATTCGAAGTAAGTTTTGTAGATTCTTTTCTTTTTCTTGTTTTATTTTTTCTTGACGAAATTAGATGACGTTATCATAATTCCTATTATCGTTTTACGTCAATGGAAGTACTGAGAACACGTGTCACGTAAGCTCGTGACACTTCTCATTGTGTTCAATAAAGAAATACTGACTCGTGTTTTACGAACGTATATAAAAATATAGAACACACAATAACAACAACAGCAACAACAACAAAAGAGATCAATGAAAAAAAAAAAAAAGAATTAAATAAAAAAATTATTATCATTCGATGTAATACCGAGAACGAGTAATTGTTGAGCAAAAAAAAAAACAAATAACTAAACAGAAAAAACAATATTTAATTTAATTAATTATTATAGAACGTTACTTGTATAAATTAGTTGTTTTTTATTTATTATTTAAAATTCATAATCATGTTCGTACGATTTTCGTATTTTAATAATTAATAATATTTAAAATAATAATTAAAGAATTAAGATATAATAAAACTGAAAATTATAAGATGAAATGAAAAAGCAATAGTAATTTAAATAATTGTTTTATCTATAATAAATATTGTTTTTTATTTATAAATACGTATTTAAAAAAAAAAATAATAAATATATAATCTATTATATATTTATTTAAATAATTTAATAAATATGTCAAAATTACTCGTTCTTTCTACATAAGAAGATTTTCTTCCAATTGCCATAACTGCGTACCGGAATTGAAACGAATTCTCGCAGAGTCGTTATTTCTAATTAAGCTTTTTCTTCCTTTATTCATCGTCACTAAGAGCATAATACTCAAGGTGACGATGAAAATGATTCATGAAAAATTCAAATCATACTACAATTACGAACGTATATACATACGTACCTATACATAACATTACATAACATTACATACATGCATACATATTAGACGATCGTTGTAAATGTTCTTTTTCTCTTTTCAAATCTGTACATTACGAAGAAGACTAACGAAAGAAAAGAAGAAAACACAAAAAAAAAAGAACGAAAAAAATTATATATATATAAATTAATAAATAAATAAATAAATAAACTAATTAATTAATAAAGAAAGAAAGAAAGAGAAGAAAATGAGAATGGAGAAAAGGGAAGTAGTTAATAAAAAAAAAAAAGCAAAAATGCAAAAATATAAATATAAAAAAAAACCGATCCTTTATTGAAAAAAAAAAAAAAAATGTCATCTCTCTTAAGGGCCCTGTTATCAAAGGGCATCCTCATCGATTCTTTACTACAGTAATTTAATGTATATGTTACCGTTAAAATGTATAATTCGATTAATACACGAATACACGCGTACATAATTAAAATATTAAATAAATTTAAAAAAATAAAAAATAAATTTAAATTTAAACAAAATTGCATTATTTAAATTCTATAAAAAAAGAAATTTTAATAATTAATTATTTTAATAATATAATTATATATATATATATATATGTTTATTTTATTGATATTATTTTATATTTAATATTTATACACATACACATACAAAGATACTTGAAATATAAAAATTTCACTTTTCCAACGAAATTATTTTAAATAATTATTTTACGGAAGAACAATTTATTAAAAATAATACAAATAATATTTAACGATTAACGTTATTATTAAAAATATAATAATTATTATATTTTTAGTGAAATAAAAATATAATAATAATAATAATAATAATATTTTATTTTTAATTGAAATATAAATATTACATTAAAAATATAATAATTATTATAATTTTAGTAAAATAAAAATATAATAATAATTATATTTTATTTCAAGAAGTTTTGAGACCTATATAGGAATATTTTCTTATTGAAAATAAAGTGACCTATGTAAGGAAGACATTAAATGTTTACGAGTTAACTTATTTATGTCAGTAAAGTTCGAACGATGATCGAGCTAACATCGTTTATCAATTAGATAAATAATTTTACCAAGTTTTCTTATTAATCTTATAAAAGTAAGTTCATATATATTATATTTTAATTAAATATTTAATATATAAATGTTTAATTTAATTAATTAATAATATGATTTAAGTATATTAATATATATAATATTATTTTAAATTTTAAATAATTTTAGAAATTATTATTTATTAAATTTTAGAATAATTTAGAAATTTATCATAATATCGTATCGTTCCATATAATATATTAATTATTATTATTATTATTAATATTATTAAATATAATTATATATATATTACATTAATATATTTAATTCAGTCGTCTTTAATATTTTAACAGGTCGGTATAAATATTTCATGAATTAACAAATTACACGTTTTACCGGTAACATATATACATATATATATATACATACACATATACATACATAGCTATTTTTTTCTTGGTTACTAACACTTGTTTTCTAACCAAGAATAATTTTCAGAGTATCTATATTAAAACATAACAAAAAAAAAAAAATACTAATTGTAAGTAAAAAAGCTAAGGTGACCTTGAGCTCTTCGAGTCTACCCGTGCGTGTGTTCAACAAAAAATAATTCAATCGTTTTGCCCTAATTTTTTCGTATTGCTTTATTTTTTTGGTTTTATTTTTGCCAATCAAATTCAACACCACTCTTTCCTACTTCTTCTTCTTCTACTTCCTTTTTAAATTTAATCGTAGTAAAGAAAAATAAATGATGAAATAAGTGTAATAATTAAATATTATCTATAATTATTTCTAATATTGTTATTCAGACGATCTCGACGATTTTTTTTGTTCTTTTAATAATGTAAAAAAAAAAATGGTGAAAATGTCGAGTGATATTAAAATATTTAGAAATAAACAAAATGACAAATGCTTTTTTAACGGGCTGCTCGTTGATGTACAAAAGAAGATTGAAAAAAAGCAAGTAAAAATAATTAAAAAAATAAATAAATAAATAAATAATCTACAAAGATCGTTGATAATTTAAAAAACATCGGTTTGAATGTACAAGCATGATTAGAAAATTGAAAACATCGTTTTTCTATACGCAATCTACACATTGTACGTACGCATACATACCACATGTGTATGTATGTAAGTATGAATAATAATAATATTAATACAAAATATAATTATAGGTTAATTAATTTTTGCATATGATAATTAAAAAATGCAATTTTTTATATACATTTATATATATATATTTTTTATTTATTTCTTTTTTATTATATTTGCCAAATACTTCTTTGAATCTTCCATACATTTAACCAAACAAATATTTTGACAAAATATTTAAAAAATAAACATATTTTATTGTTTCCATTTTACATCCATAAATTAATTAAATAATTTTTTATTAATAATTAAATAAATATATTCTATATATATATATACTTTCTAAGTGTGTGTGTTTTTCTTTATCTGAAGTAAATGCTGAATGCGTTTGATTAAATAAATAAATAAATAAAATAATCAAATTGATAGAAAAATATAAAAAAAATTTATTTATTATTTTATTATTAATATATATTAACTTAAGACTTTTAGTTTGATATTTTCATATAATTTATTATAAATAAATTCATACATACGTACATACACATACATAGACATACCAATTACATATTTGTTTTAATTCAACGAAATTAATTCGTATATTATAATTATATATATATATATATATATATAATATATGTATATACGTGAATACGTAAATACATGCATACGTCTCGTCGATCGATTATAAATAATAAAAAAAACAAATAAACAAAAAATAAATAAAATACGCGTGATATTCTGCCATATTTCGAAAGGCTCAAGATGACCTTTTTAGGTTCATGATAATTTTTCTAATCTTTTCCTAGCCAATAAAACGACATGACGAACAAATAAAACAAAATATAAAATAATAAAATAAAATAAAATAAAAATTAAATTAATAGATAAAAATACAAAAATCTATATGTCGTATAAAAACAAAAACAAAATGATGAAAAAAAAGAAGAAGAAGAAGAAGACTAAAAAAAAAAAAAAAAAAAAATGAATTGAAACAAATTGTTTCGGGATCGTGACAAGTACCCGAGTGAGTTCAAAAGATGTGGAGAAGGTTGAAAAGGGTGAGAATAAGGGATGTTTGTGCATATGTGGAAAATTGAAGGAATTATAAAAAACAAATCTTCGTTAAATTCCTTGTTTTTGTTTTTTCTCTCTATAAATCGATACAATCGAGAAATAAATAAACACAAACAGGGGGAACAATAAGCATGCGTTATTTTCTCGATTTAAAACGATGATTAACACGTTGAGTTCCACTTCAGTCATAAATGATTGACACTGAACTTTCAGTTCAGGCAGTGTCAGGCACCGATGCCTAACGTTCAACTTAACATTTAACCATGTCAGTCATAAGTGACTGACAATGAACTTCCAGTTCAAATCGTGTCAGACACCAGTGCCTGACATTCAACTACTCAACTTTTCATTTTACCACGTCAGTCATAAATGACTGACATTGAACTTTCAGTTCAGGCTGTGTCAGACCCAAGTGTCTGACGTTCAACTACTCACTTTTTATTTTACCACGTCAGTCATAAATGACTGACACTGAACTTTCATTTAAGGCCGTGTCAGGCACCGGTGTCTGACGTTGAACTTTACATTTTATCATTCGTGGCCTGACAAAGATTTCCGTAAAAATTCACGTGGCCCTCAACGGGTTAATAAATAATAATAGTTCCTCGGATGATCCTTGTCATTACGATCCTCATCTAGCAATACGCGAAACAAAAGAAAAAATATGTTTAAAATGATGTTTATTTTTAAGGTACTTAGATTACGAAGAAGAGGTAACAAATAAATAAAAAAAAAAAAAAAAAAAAAAATAGAAAAAAAATACACAAAATAAAAAGAGAAAAAAAAAAGTAATAAAACTAATGAAATCTCTCAATGTTTCTAATAATTATGTAAATAAT
>NW_015149030.1:222742-241808 GCF_001465965.1 Polistes dominula | reverse complement strand
AAAGTAAAGAAATGAAAAAATAAAATAAAAATAATAAAATGTTTATGTGTTTTGACGCATGATTAAATCATTTCTAACTATTATTATTAATTACTATTATTATTATTGTTATTATTATTAGTATTTAACTATTGAAAATATTATGTCGAATTCGAGAATAATTGACATTAAAATTCTCTCTCTCTTTCTCTCTCTCTTTCTCTCTTTCTCTCTTTTTCTCTTTTTCTCTCATCTTTATGGGAATACGAGTAAAATACTTTTCCTACAAAACTTTTCCCCCATAGTTATATTCCTGTTATAAAAATTATAATAAATATTTTGCGATCTAATAATTGTAAAGTTAATAAAAAATATTTGACAATGATAAAAGAAAGAAAAAAAGAAAGAAAGAAAGAAATGAAACAAATAAAAAAAAAAACATAAAAAAATAAAAAGAAAGAAAACAAAAAAAAAACACAATGCACAGTAAAATTGAATCAAATAAAAAAAAAATAAACTTTGTTTATATAAAAATTAATACGTCCCATTAAAAATCCTGCAAAAACAAAAAAAATAATTTCAAATCAAAACGATTACAATCTGACGTAATTTTTGTCATAAGATTTCGTTGGTTGTTGATTGTTATTAATAATATCGTCGTCCTTTTTTTTATTAACATTTCTCGCGTCCAATAGGATTGGTTGTTCCTCGTCCCTTAAAAACAACGTTGTTGTAGGTGTTGTAGTTGTCGCATTATTGTCTTGCAATGATTGCTACAATTGTTAATTTTATGTTCAGAAATATTTTATTATTTATTTATTTTTTTATTTTTTTTTTTTATTACTAAAGTGACTTACTTGCATAACGTTTATGAGAAATAGAAAGGCAAGTAATGTTAAAGCACTCAAAGCAGCATTGTTACCACCACCTTTGTGTCCTTTATAACCACTGAAATGTAAACAATGAAAAAAAAGAAGTTGACGATGAAAAAGAAGAAATTGACGATGAAAAAGATGATGAAGATGAAGAAGATGAAGAAGTTCTTTTAACACGTTCTGTGCCACATGTATCACCAGTGGTACACGTTAAACTTGTTCTTCAGGCCACGTGTACCACCGATGGTACATTTACAATTAAACATATTTATCTAATGCACTGAAAATATATGTTTATAACAAATTTAAAATATTCTTATTAAAATATTGATGCATTATACAAAATGTAGTATAGAACAAAGCACATAAGTTTAATTAATTGTTACATTTACAATAATTAATAATTATATGTAATGGTTGATTTTGTTAAAGCAAAATTAAATAGTTTGAATGACAAGTCAGGTAAAAAGGGCTTGGCATGGCACGTGTTAATCTTAATGATGATAAACATATTATTAAAAGATTTTTTCATAATATTTGTGTGATAATAACCCTTTAGAACTGTGATGATAAGAATCACCCCATCCACTGTGATAACGATCGACAGGTGTGTAAGGAATTTTTCCTGAAGAACCAAAATTCATCAATGATTTAAACGTCATCTTTATCTGAAACAATAATAACAATAATAATAATAATAATAATAATAATTAAAACAAAATACGAAATAAATAATACGAATATCATAATATAGAATTTTATTTCATTGCAATTGTTTTGTTATTTTTTTTATTAAATTGTATTTGTTTTAATTTACACACACAAGTATTAAAAGAATAAAATAATATTTTAATTTTTAATGAAAATATTTGAATGAAAAATAGAAATATTTATTGCAAAAGAATTTTTTTTTAGAAAATAATTTTTATATTTATTTATTTTTGCATAATTGCATCACCTATTTATTGGATTATATTTTGTATATAAAAATAATTCATTGAATTTGATTTATTTATTCATTATTTAATTGATAATTAAATTATTATTCTTTTTAATATTTAAAAAAGATTGTTTTTAATTTTTTTTCTTTTATTTTATTTTTGTTTAAAATTGTAAAACTGTAAAAATATACAACTTTTTATATTCAAAAGCAGATAAACTTATTTGATTTATTTGATATAAATTTATATTTGTTAGTGTTTTAAAAAAAAAATTGTTTTTCTTTTTTTCTTTTATTTTTATTCAAAAATGTAAAAATATAAAACTTTTTATGGTCAAAAGTAGAAAACGTAAATTTTCAACACGTTATTCGATTTATTTCAGTATTCTTTCATCATACACGTATTCAAAATGTGTACACGTTCGTTTTACATAAGAAAACAGATAGACGTATGAATTCACGAAAGGTTCATTCACGTAAAAGATTTAAAAAAAAAAATAAAAAATACGTGGAAAACATACACGTAGTTCTTTGACCTCATACGTTCTGGGAATGCGGTCGATACGGAACTCTGCGTATCATTTTTACTACATGTTTTTTTTTTTTTTTTATTGTGTAACTTGGCAAACAGGTTGGTGAATATATTTGAATGAAAATTTGTAAAAAGGGGTTTTTTCTCTCTTTCTTTTTATTTTTTGTCTATTTCGTTCATACGTTTATTTTGTTTCAATTTAAATAATCTGATGGATTAATTTCATGTGTGTACTCGTATGTATTTTATTCATTGAAAATATTCCATAGAATATTAGAGAATATTATTTGTTTACAGGGTAGTTAGAATAGTTAATATTTTTCGAAGAATTTTAAATAATAAAAATAATCATAATTATTTGAATTTTTTATTAGTTTCATTACAATATATAATAATATCATAACATCGTTAATATTATTATGTATATTTAATATTATTTTCATTTGTTGAGTATAATATTTAATTGCTTGGAAAATTCGTTTAATGATTTAAATAAAAAAAAAAAAAAATATTTTTCGAAGATAAAATTTAATTTTTAATCTTTTTTAAATCTAATTTAAATTTTATCAAATAATTAACTTAATAAAATTTTTTAATTTAAATTTATAATATTTAATTAATATTAATTAATTAAATAATTTATATTTTATTTATTGACCTAATAATAATAATAATATTGAAATATATATATATTTACGTACATTTAATTTTACAAATATAATATTTCCCTCTTATTTTATTTTTTTTTTTTAAATATTATATACACAGTGTACTGTAAAATACATATATATATCAATATTTTTAAATGCTTGTTAGTAATTTGAATTTAAAAAAAAAATATAACTTTAAAAATATTTTTATTAATATTACAAAATTTTATTAGTCTTTCATAAAAATCAAAATGTTCAAATAATTACGTGCAATTTTTGTAAAACATGTCTGAATGTTGTAAAAAAAAAAAAAAAGAAAAGAAAAAACAACGCCAATTTGTTCGAGTAAAATATATCTGTGAAGAAGTTTTAGAGAGATAGACCACACACCGCTGATGTTTTGCTTACCTTTGCTAAATTTCAAAGGTATTTCTGACGCAAAGTGTTGAAAATATTTCACAGATGGTTGAGAGACGTAAAACGAAAGAACTTTCTTAAACGAGATACATAATACGACTGGGGTTTCTGTCATCTACTGAAAATTCATTTGCTCGACTTTTTATTATGTTTTTTTTTTCTTTTTATTTTCTTGTCACGGTTTACGCGTACCTTTGAGACTTGTGCGTTCATCCTCGATGATTTCCCGGGCGTAAATTTGTTCCGGATGTTGCTCTACAAAAGTATATTTCACAACGGGGAATAATTTTTTTTTTTTTATTTTGTTGTCTTCCTCTTCTTCTTCTTCTTTTTCTTGTGTCTTTAATATTTCGTTCATTTTTAGTTTACTTTTGTTCGGTCATTTTAAACAAGCATCTTATCGTAGAAATTGATAATGAGATTAATGAGATTATTTTCCAACAATTTTGTATCATGCTAATTGATTATTATTATGATAAGTTTTAATGTTTGATATAGACATTTTTCTTTTCTCTATAAATTAATTTTTTACCAAATTTATTTCTATTATTATTTATTATTATTTTTATTAGTTTGTTTTTTCGTCAAGATTCAAAACTTTTCAACCCCTTTTCAACATTGTACGTTTAAATTACTATTTAATGTTTATTCTTACATATTGTGTTTTCAAATTGTTTACTTGATTTAATAGTTTAATATTATATAAAATTTATTTATTATTATTTTTATTATTATTTTTATTAGTTTGTTTTTTCGTCGAAGTACAAAACTATTCAACCCTACTACTCAACACACACATTGTACGTTTAAATTATTATTTAATTTTTATTCTTACATATTATTTTTTTAAATTGTTTATTTGAAATTTCTTTTCTTTTCTTTATAAATTTATTTTTTATCAAATTTATTTATTATTATTATTATTATTATTTTTATTAGTTTGTTTTTTCGTCAAGGTTCAAAACTTTTCCACCCCTTTTTAACATAGTACGTTCAAATTATTATTTAATAATTATTTTCTTACATATTGTGTTTTCAAATTGTTTATTTAATTTAAGTATTTAATATTATATAATATTTATTTATTATTATTTTTATTAGTTTGTTTTTTTTGTCAAGGTTCAAAACTTTTCAACCCCTTTTTAACATTGTACGTTCAAATTATTATTTAATAATTATTTTCTTATTTATTGTGTTTTAAAATTGTTTATTTGAAATTTATTTATTCTTATTTTCATTATAGAATATATAATTTTTAATAGTTTAATCGAGATAGATATAAATTTAGATAATTTATTGAATATTTTCTTTAAATTCCACATATACACACAATACATGTATTAAATTAAAACATGAACTGAATTAATTGAATATTATTAAACGAACGAACTTAAGCCGTAAAATAATATACTAAATATATATAATATAATATAATATTAATATATTTATATTATAATAATGTCTATATACAATAATTAATTAAGATCGATTATTTAAATAGGTTTTATTTTATTTTATTTTTTTCTAATATCTATCGCGTGAAATAAAATCAAAATGAAAATGTTTTCATTTTGTAATTTTTTTTAACTTAAAGAACGATCTATATAATAATAATAATAATAGTATATATTATTATATATTTCTTATTTTTATAAATGTTCGCAGTATATAATAGGTACATAAGTATGATAATATATCTAACAATATCGAAGTCAATCACGATAATCTCGATAATCGTCCTATTTGGTTTTTTTTTCTTTTTTTTTCATTTAAAATATTAAAATTATTGTAAAAAAAATTCAATTATATTTTAAATACAGTGCATTTTACATCGAACAATATTTTTTTCATATGCATAAGATTTTTCTTTTTCTTTTAATTATTTTATAAATATATTCTCATAAATTGACAATTATACATTTTTAATAATAAATTTTTATAAATATTTACCACAATTACGAAAAAAAAAACGAGTATAACTTTCGAAATAATAATTGGAACGTATTATTTGAATTTCGATGAAAAAAATAAAAAAATAAAAAAATCCCTAATGACAATTTACGTATTATCGCGATTAACTGCGAACTATAATTAATATTTTTCCTTTTATTTATTTTTGTCTTTTTTTTCTTATTTTAAAAAAATTGTTCGAAACATACGAAAATGATTTGTTCATTAATTTAGTTTTTTTTCTTTTGGTTTTTTCTTTTTTTCGAAACGATCGTTCGTTGTTCTCTATTCTAAGTTTTCTCTTCTTTTTTTTTTTTTTTTTTTAAATAAATATAAATAAAATCAAGTATAACTATTATTGATAAAACAACGCCATCATATATCGTTGATTCGAACGAACAATATTACACGAAAAAAAAAAAATATATATATTTTCGCGTGTTCTTTCGAGTCCACGATGAATTTTTGTATTTCAGTCTAATTCTAACGAAAAAAAAAAAAAAAATAAAAAAAAATATATATATATATATATATACTAAAACGTTCGACGATTTTTTCTCTCTTTGAAAGTTCTTTGTTTCTGTTTTTTTTTTTAATTAAGATCACAAAGATCTAAGACGATGAACAAAAAACAAAAAGAAACCTTTGCGAAAGATAAAATCGTCGAGATGATGAGGAATATCTTCGCGTATCGAGTGAGATTTCATCCAATGATGAGATGATATTACGAATCTTCTACGTTTAGGTTTACACGATTTTAACACAATTCAAACTTTCGTTGAACATTCGATCGAAACTATCGTTTGAAATTTTTTAATTGTTTTTTTTTTCTTTTTATTTTTTTTCAATTGAAGAAACAATATTTTTCCTTCCGCTTCTTCTTCGTTTTTTTTTTTTTTTTTTTTTGTTTTCTTTTTCTCTTTAATGCAATTTTTTTTATTTTTATTTTTTTTAATTTTTTTTTTTGGGTGTTTAAAACAATGTTTTGTTCATGCCACCNCGAATCTTCTACGTTTAGGTTTACACGATTTTAACACAATTCAAACTTTCGTTGAACATTCGATCGAAACTATCGTTTGAAATTTTTTAATTGTTCTTTTTTTTTTTTTTATTAAATTCGATAAGAACAATTATTAATTTAATTTCTTTTTTTTTGTTCAATCTTATTCGAATTGTTTTCTTTTTCTCTTTAATGCAATTTTTTTTATTTTTATTTTTTTTAATTTTTTTTTTTGGGTGTTTAAAACAATGTTTTGTTCATGCCACCTTTTTCTATGTATTTTCTTTTTCTATTTTTTATGAAATAAATTTCGAAAGGTATCTGCGAAAGTTTAAATTGCGTTTTTTATGGGAAATTTGTTTGTTCATGCGACATTACAATCCATGAAAAGAGTTCTGCAATCTTCTCCCATACGACCACGTCGTCCAGCATCATAAAGTGCCTCGAATCCAACACCACTTTGCCTTTGCAACATGTAACTTGTTGCATACCTAAATATACAAAACAAACAATGATTATTTTTTATTATTTTGGAAAAAGAAATTTGAGTAAGAACATTTGTTATTGATCATTAAACAAACGTACGATCCTAATTGACAGAAAATCGTTGATGTGCCTTGTGCATCAGCAGCACATTCGGCACTGGCTTCGCAAAGGGCTCTTTCGGCACAACCTTGTTGACCTTCGTCCTCGGCTCTACCAATATTACTGAAAGCTTTTACCGATCTTACGTATCCCTACGAAAATAAAATGAAAAGAAAAATTATTTATTGATTAAAAAAAATGATTTTGTTTTAAGAACAAGAAACACAAACGTGACTGAAAACAAAAAGTAAAGTTTGTTTAATTAAACAATTTATTTAACGATTATTAATAATTAATATTCTTTAAAATTGATTTTTATTAATTATTTATATAATAAAGAACAAAAAAAATTAGTTATATGCCTGTAGATTTTTAATAATTATTTATAAAATAAAAAAACAAAATAAATAGTTTTATACGCCTGTAGACAGGCAACCCTTTATACATCGTCGTTAATTCTGCTGACAAATGCCATCTATCGGAAAGAATAGAGTAATATTGTATACATAAAGTAAAATTTAAAAAAATTTCTAATGAATAGATGGCGTTATAATTATATTGAATGATAATGTAATAAATGTTACTTATATAATAAAAAAAATAATAAAAATAATTATACGCCTGTAGATAGGCAACCCTTTACACTTCGTAGTTAATTCTGCTGACAAATGCCATCTATCGGAAAGAATAGATTGCATTAAAGTAAAATTTGAAAAAATTTTCTTATCAATAGATGGCGTTAATATGTATATTAAAAGATAATGTATGAAGTGTTGCCTTTATTTAGGCGCAATACATATAATTTTTGTTTCAATAATTACAAAATATATTAAAAGATAATGTATGTAGTGTTGCCTTTATTTAGGCGCAATAAATATCATTTTTATTTAAATAATTTAAAATTATGCTTATATATATAAAAAAAAAATCCTAATAAACTAATAATATTAGTTGAAACGATTTAATTACTATCAAATCTAATTATGGATATTTTATTTAGAAAGTAAAAAATAAAAATAAAAAAAATATTTCTTTGAGTTTCGAAACCTGTCAAATCATCCATCACTTTTTATATTATACTAAATTTTAATTAACATCGATGACTTTGATATATTCAATTATTCTTGAATCATGACTCATTATAATTGCATAAATATAAAAATACGATCTATGAAATAGAATGTTTATAATATAATTATGTTAAATAAATAATAAAAGTTAAATGAAACTTACTTTAAGCATACTGATTGATGCCATTGCTGCTTCAGAAACGCTGTCATGTCTGCCAAGAGAACGTGCTGATAAAGAACGATGTGAGAAGGATGTTTTCAATGCTTCCAACAGGTTCATGACTATGCTGATGAACTGTATGATAAGAAAGCATAAAATTGTAGCATACTTTTTTTTTGACTCTTATTCTTGCTCGTCGTTCCACATAATAAATAATTGAATAGAATAGAATAGAATAAAATAGAACACAGTATAGAAAAGAAAAGTAAACAAAGAATGAAAGAAAAAATGAGAATAAGAAAATCATGTTAGTTTAGAAAGTAGAAAAATAGGTTGACACATGATTTCCGTCTCGTCATGAACATTAAGTGATTTTCCATTTTTATTATTTTTTTAACAATATTTATATTAATAATTTATTTTCCTTTTTTTTTTTTTATATAACGAAACGAAAATCAATTTGATATACAAATGAACTAAACAAAAAAAAGTAAATTAGTAGATACGAATATTTATATATATATATATGTATATATGTATAAAAAAAAAAGGTAAAGAAAATTGTTAATAACGAAAAGCTTAACAATAATAATTCGTTAATAATTACTTAGCATAAAGAAATTTTCTACATTTTGGTTAAACTAGTAAATTGTCTCTTTTTTTTAAATGTTTTTTGTTGTTGTTCATAATCGTACTAACCTCAGAAGCATTTTTAGCCATGACAGCAACCTGATTTGGGTCTCTGCCCTGTCCTAGAAACGCGCCCAACACCGCAGTCAAAATCTCCTAAACAACCGACACCAGCCGTGTGCGCTAAGTCGAAATTTTGAATTTTATTTACAAGAAAGGGGGATTATGCCAAATAGCACATATCTTTTTTCATGAATCACGTTACGCATCGTTATTTCATTTATCATTATAATTATTATAATTTATTATTATAATTTTTTGTTAATTTATCATTAAAATCATGAAATAATATAAATTTGAAACGAAATTCTGACCAAAAAAAAATCATATAAAAATTATTTAATATAAACAAGTCTCATATAATATTTAATATTAATTATTTGAAATACTTAATAAATTTATTTATAATATATAATTTCAATATAATATTAATTATTTATATAAATAATATTTAATATGTATACAGGGTTTTAATATAAAAAAAAATATTTATATATTTAATTAATATATAATTTTGAACTGACACATTGGTATAACGTGTTCTATTTACTGTATAAATATTAAATAAATTTTTAATTAATAGATTTTTTTTTTAATTATTGTAAACCCTATATAAGTCAAACTTTCTCCATGACAATGAATATAATTATAATTAAAAAAAATATATTGTCAAAGAATGTTGTTTTCGT
The DNA here is from genome assembly GCF_001465965.1 of Polistes dominula. The sequence goes on along the minus strand of NW_015149030.1, from coordinate 232,271 downwards.
AACGTTAAAAAGAAACTTCATATTTCGTGATTACAATTAAATCGTTCAGTAAACGTGAAGATCGTTAACGACATTTTTTCAGCCGTAAAAAGAAATAAAATACAGAAAGAGACAAAATGATCGAAAGGACATATAACTGTCTTAGAATTTGTTTAAATAAAACAATGGAAGAAGTTGCTCATTAAACTGACCAGTCTGAGCAGTCAAATGAATGTCTCGTTAGAAACCATAATCGTCTTGTACATTTTACGATTTCTCATTCAAAACAAGAAAGTTTAAACGAAAAGTATTTCAAGAACATTCGTTCGACTTTCTAAAAAAAAAAAGATATTTAAATATTTATAAAATAATAATAATAATAATAATAATAATAATAATAATAATAATAATCAAGAGATATAATTAACCAACGATAGAATACAATGCGTAACGTAAATAAATAAGCAAAGGAATTTTTGTAATTTTTGCATGATATGCTAATTAGGTGCATAAAATTACATTTTTCGTCTTGTAAGTGCACGTTGTGAATATAGAAAATAGGGTGGGGGTGCTACTACTTAGGTGGTCTTGCAATTATAATAGTTTCAAATATAAAACAATTATATAACATGTATAGCAATTAACTACTAACTATTGTTAACAAGCTCATTTTGTTGTTTTGTACAAAATTAATAAATTTATATAAATATATTATAATAATAATCATATATAAATTTATTAGATTTTATTATATATATATATTAAAAAAAAAAAAATAATAAATAAGTTTCTATACTTTAATGTACAGTATTAAAAAAATTTGTTTGATATAATCTGGACGATTTTAATGACCTTATCGAATACCTGCATGGGACTGCTTTGATTATCGACTTTGTCGATACCATCAACGGGTTGTTGTGGACCACCTAAAAGTGCAGTAAGTACTCGTAGACCAACTGAGAGAAGATTTGCCCATGGACTTGCTGGTACACCATCATCTATGTCATTTTTACTTGGTCCAGTTATTCCACCTGTCTGACCCAGAAGCATTTGCATGAACATTCCTAACATGTTAGACCAAGAGAAACCACTGCTGCTTCCTTCCTGAATTAACACACACATACACAAATATTTTCAATTTTATTTCATTTGATTTTTCTCAATGGTTATATAGAAATTTAAATCCATTTGCATCAATATGTTATTATCATCATTTTTATTCTATTTTAATTTTATGTACTTTTTGATAATTATAATTGAAATATTATTCATTATTTTTATTATTATTTTCTGAAAATAAGAAGATTAGAAAGAAAAGAATAGAAATATTATTAATTAATAATTTTTTATTAATAATTCTATCTTGGTTACTCTAAAAGTTTTCGTATTTTCTTTTTTAATGTAATAAATAGGAATCGAATAAATTAAATATATATATAAATTAAGTACTTAATTAAAAACTAGTTCTCTGTGGCTCGGTGTTAGGGTCCCCGATTCGTATCAGCGATATCGCGGGTTCGAATCCTGTCAGTCGCGAAAAAATAGAATAAATATATATACTTTAAATATATAAGTTAATACAAATAAAAATTCTCACATAATTTTTTAATATATAAAATTAATTATTTAAAGATATATATATATATATATATATATATATATATATATATATAAGTGTTATAATAATAAAAAATATATAATTTAAATTATAATTAATAAATTACTAAATATACACAAATTAAAAATATATATACATATGAGTTTTTAAAATAAATACGAAAACCATAAGAATTTCCAACTTTTGATCTATGTCAATTGCATTAAATTGCATTAATGATGCAAATGGTAAAAAAATGCATTATTAATTGCGAGGCTAACTGTTTTCCAAGGAAAGCTTCGACTTGTTATTCGACTAACTTGAATCTGATTGGTACTGATGTCCTCAAGATCATCAATTGCAACTTTCTTCATAGCGTTAGGTTTCTCAGCAAATTTCCTTTCATCTCTCACTTGTTGCTGATACTGTTGAGGATATTGCTGAGTGTATTGGGGATGTTGTGGCAATGCAGCAGCTTGTCCAATGACAAGACCCACCAAGCATAACGCCACACGTTGATTGAAAGTCATCCTGTAACACACATATACATATATCAATAGTAATTAATCAACGTGCTGGGTTTGTTAATTAATCATCGAATGTATTCCGTTAGCGTAAATTATGGATTATTATTCTAATACTCATCAAATCTATCATATTTGATAAATTGATGAAAAATTAAATGATAAAATGATTTGATAAAATTATAATTGTATAATATGAATATTTTTTTAAATATATAGGGTGTCATAACAAATGTGTACTTTTTATAAAATTTTTTTTTTTAATATTGTTTATATTATAATTAGAATATTATGAAGTTTTGAATAAATTTGTAGAAAGTATTTTGAAATATAAAATGATAAAATTGTTCAACGAATGTTCAAAACTTTTAACGAGAGTATTATTAATATTTAGTATAAAATAAAGTTATATTTTTAAAAGTTGAAGTTTTAAATATTAATTTAATTATAATAATTTAATATAAATCTAAATTATAATTTAAAGTTTTATTTTATTATTAAAGTTAACTTTTTTTATTTAAAAGTTATATGATATACAAATATTTGTATGATCGATCGTAGAATTGTATTAAATTATTTATATTAATGATGGTTCAGATTTAAATCAACTTTTCTAGAAAATATTCATTAAACAAATAACAATATTATTTAATTTTAATTTTTTTATGAACGTATATATTCATTTGTTGATTTAAATACAAATAGAATGCAATGTTAGTTCGTTTATTGTTTATTTATTTATTAATAATTTTTTTCTTATATATCATTTCAATTTTAATTAATTTTTAAATGTATTCAAAATATAATCAATCAATGTGAAACTCGAACGAATGATAAATTATTCCTTTCTAATTAAATACTTCGATGAAAGCTTGATTTATGATTACAAATAATAAAAAATAAAGAACGAGAACAAGAAATAAAATTTGAAACACAAAAATTAAATAGTAAGATTAATCGGAAAGAAAGTATTATTCTTTTATATGAAATGATCTAATTCACATAATCTATCGTACTTTCTCTATCATTAATTAAATATCACGAAGAATTTTCCTTTTCTCGTGTAAATTTGCACAATATATTGATTTTTTTATAAAATAATAACGTTAGAAAACAAAACAATTTCATACATTCTGTAATACAAATGTACCCCCCCCCCCTTTTTATTATAATATATTCCCTATAAAATTAATATACTTTAAAATATAATATACTTTAGAAAAATATAAAAAAAAAAAAAATTAATTAAACCTAATTTACAATCCTAAAATTAACAAATAAAAAAAATAAACAAAAAGCTACTGTTATTAAACTATCAAAGAAAAAATAATACAAATTTGTATAAAAATTTGTAAAAAATTTCTACCCCCCCCCCAATTTTTCACAAACGATCGAATATTATTTTTAATAGTAAATTTTTATAGTAAAACGTACAATGAATATTATTACAAATGTGTAAAAAATTAAAAAAAAAATCTAAGACCAATTAACATCCCTCTTCTTCTAATTAAACAAAAAAAAACATAAATAATAAATTATTATTATATTTATTTCTGAACAAAACTTTATTGTATCTACTACTCAAAGAAAAATTGTATGAAATAATTTATAAAACAAGTATAATATATTAATTTTGAATAAAACGTATTTATAAGCTTTCGTTAGTGTGTTTGTGGATATGTTTGTGTTAGGAACAGTTGTATAGATGCTTGGAAAGTGTGTCATGGCGGTTAAGGTCGGTTCGATAAACGAGCAACATGATTGCTCGTTAGCCCACTTCTCGATATCGATGTTGGTTTGTTGAACTCGGTTTGTACCGTTAGTTTGAAAAGGCGGTCGTGACCTACTATCCTCTTCCTCGTCGTTCAGTAAAACGTAAGAAGAAAAAAATGTCTACTAAGGATAAGACACGTTTTAAGAAAAAATAATCAAATAAAAAAATAAACAAAAGAAAAAAAAGAAAAAGAGAAAGAGAAACGTTTAATCATTTATCACATATCAATCATTCTTCTTTTTAAAAACTAATATTCAATGTTTATTTCAAATAAAACAATAGAAAGTGAAATCTTTATTGAATTTAAATAAATAAAAAAATAATATATATATATATATATATATATGTATGTATAGAAGTGGCCCATAAATTAATACATATTATCAATTATTTATTTAATTATCAATTATTATATATTTATTTTATTAATTTTAAAGTAGTATCTGTATTTTGAAATTTTATTTATTTCCAATTGAAAATTATTCAAGTATTTTTACAAGGTAATATTTTTAAAAACAAAGTTACTTATATGGTTTTTTTTTATATTACCTAAATTTATAATAATAATAATAATAATAATTATTATTATATTAATTCATATTTTTGTGTGCATAATCTGTGTATATAAATATTGTATCGTCAATTGTTAAAAACATTGAATAAATAAATGAATTATTAAAGAGAAGATATATTTATATAAATTTATTATTAGATAAATAAATAATGAAATATTATCTTCTCTGTATCTATTTGATAAAGTATGATTAATTATAATGATTCCCTTTGTCAAATGAACTCAATATTGCGTGACACGATTGTCACGGTTTACATTTGTTAGGATTGTTAGGTTAGGATCGTCATCGATGCAAATATAGTTCGATCATTATGCACTGATAAACGTAATAAAAAGATTAAACAAAAAGTAATTATATACCAATTTATTCGATTAAATGTAATTGATATTGAATTACGATTAAATTTAAATTCAAAATAATAAAATAATAATGATGATAATAATAATGATTCGTTAGACTTCATTTTGTAAAGGTGAAAATTTGATTATGGTGTATTAGCATTCGTTGATTTGTTAAAGAAAAAAAGAAAAAAAGAAGAAAAAAAAGACAGAAGATGGTGTGAAGAAAACGAGTCTCGTTGTCGACAAGTTGTCATCCATCTTTTTTGAAAAACGGTACATACTCGTTCTAATGGAAAAATTGCAAACAAGTTTCTAACTGTAACCCTAACGCTTACAAGGAATTTTCTATCTGTACTCTCTCGTCCTTTTAACCGTGTCAAATTCTTCGTCTAACTGTTAGACCACTTATCACGTCATTTTTTTATTTGTATTTTTATACAGTTTCCTATATTTTTTTTTTTTTTTTCAATACATCGTTTTTGTTTTTATTTATTTTACTAACATACAAGAAAAGTAAGTTCAATTTTAATAATGTATAAACATATCAATTAATTTGAAATGATTTATAAAAAAAAAATTAGTAATTTTTTTTTTTTAATAAATAAATTATGATACAATTGGAAGAAATAAGTAAATTATTTTGTAATATTATTATTGTTATTAATTATGTATTAATATTTTTGAATTTATTCTAAAAACTAGTCATTTTCGTTTAAATAAACAAATTTTATTCTACAATTGGAAAGAATAARTAAATTATATTTTAATATTATTATTATTATTATGTATTATTTATTATTATTTTTGAATTTATTTAAAAAAGCTAGTAATTTTCGTTGAAATAAACAAATTTTACTCTACAATTGGAAAGAATAACTAAATTATATTTTAATATTTGTTTGTTTCTTTGTTCCTTTAATTTTCGTAATTATAACATGTTAATTTTTGATTGGTTAAAGAAATTAATTATTCGATACAGTAAATCCCATCCATTCTTATTTACAATTAAACAAACTTGAAGTTACACATTTCTTGATTTTATAGTTTTAACCGTAAAACATTTTGATTTATTGTACTAATAAGTTAAATGATTAAGAATGAAATGAATGAGTTTCATTTAAAAATCAAAAGTAAGTAAAATAATTGAATCATTTAATGTTTGATTAGTAAAATAATTAAATTATTAAATATTTACTAACAATAAGTTTTAAAAAACTGTATAATTTCAATTTAAAAAAATTATCATTATAATTAAAACAAAAATAAAGTAAAATTTAATATCAAAAAAGAATATTAATCTTCTTCTTAATAATAACCAATTGTTAATGCATTTTACATAAATAGAAAAAAATTAATTATTAAATATTCTAAAAGTTATAAATAAAATTCCAATATTATCTCAACATTTAACATATCATTAAGAACAAACAATTTTAACAAAATTATTTTTAAAAAACCGAAAGAAATTAAATAAATAACTTCCAATCATTGTTTTAACAAAATTACGATGATTGTATTTTATTATTGTTTATTTAAAAAAAAATTTTTTTTTTTTAAATCAAATGAAGTTAGTCTCAGAAGAGAATTGATAAAATGTTTATGAATTGTTTCTTTTTCTACTCACTTCATTATTTCCAGGTAGCCTTTCCTTGACACTGACTTTCAGTTCTGAAGATGAAATTCCTTGCGGGGTCTTCTATATAGCTTGCGGATGCAACGTGGGGGGAAAACCGTTTGGCCAATGATCACTCGGCTTTGATTCTATTTTCAATGGAACTGGCCTATCCACGATCATCATCCTAAGTTCCACATATATAAAATATATATTTTTTAAATGATTTGTAGATGACACATACACTCATCCATGTGTTGTTTTTGCTTTCTATTTTGTTAGTTTATATTTAACACATTTGTAATATTTTTCAATCAATTAGAATATTTTTATTAATGTTTTTCTTTTTTTTTTTGTAAAATCAATACTTATCATCAATGATTAATAAATATTAAAAATATATAATTATGATATTTATGTGTGTATATGTGTGTAAATTTTTACCATAGAATATTTCAAAGTTCAAAGAAGATTTGATATCAAAATTGAATGTGTACCGTTTGAAATCAATCACTAATTGTAAGTTTTATCATTTTTGAATTAAATTGATGAGGAAGATCTCATATAACTGGTTTAACGTTCTGCAATTTATTTAAACATTTTTATCATTGTTATTTCCGCCGATCGTACGAAGCTGGATGCATATGCATATAAGTGTATGTGGATGTTTGAGCTCATTCTAGAAGGTAACAAGTTGCAAACGTGTTATTAATATTAAATAGTTTGTACTTTTCGGACTTGGAAAGTATGACGCGAGAAAATCGTGTTAAATCAATTTAAATGAATAATTGTTTTATTTTATTTTGTTGTTTGAATTGTTAGATCGATTAAATGTAATTATTTAAATTATTTTTTTTTGAATGAAACAATGTTTTTAAAATTTAATCAGATTTAATTAAATTAAAATATATTACTATATATATTTTATAATATTAAATTATGTATATATTAAATTAAATGTTAATTAATTATTCTTTTAAAATAAACAATAATTAAAACAAATAATTATTAGATATAATTTCAATGCTAAATAATTTGAGTAAATAATTATTAAAATAAATATTTATTAAATATAATTTTAATATTAAATAATTAAAATAAATAATATTATGCACGTGAAACTTTATATTATAAATTAYTTATTTATTTTAATTATAAGATAAATTTTAAGTAGCTGTAATTTTGTTACAAAAAAAAAATACCTAATATCTATATTAATAAATAATAAAATAAAAAATAAAACTAAAAGATTCTTATTACAGAAAATATTTTTAGTTTTTGTAATATCGATAAGAAACATTCCACCCTTTAATTATTTATACGCATACCACACTATACTTAATTAGTTTGATCCCGTTCGTTGAGTAAGAGGAAGATGTTCTACATAAAATATTATATTTAATAAAATGTATTATTATTTTTATAAAAACCAAATTATTTAAATACTAAACATAATACAAGAAAAATAATGTTAATCAACAGCAGTGTAAAATATTCTTTCGAAGTGTTTTTATTCATTGTAATTATTTTGTAATTATTTTTTATAGACAATTGAATTTGTACAATATTCATTTTATAGGGCAAAAATGCAAAACCATTGACATCCGTTTCTTTTAATAAATTAGAAGAGAAACCGCAAATGACTTTGAAAATGCGAGTAAGAGGTTAATAATAATTTCAAATCTATTAACCTGGACACGGATATTACAACCATGGAATGCGATAACAACTACATTTTAAACGGACAATGAAAATAAAATCATAAATAAACCATAAAAGATGATATTAAAGATAATATATATTTTAAAGATAAATTATTCGATTGTAACATGCATAATATATTATATTTAATATTATTTTACTAACTGAAAACGTAAATCAGTCATTTACCATTCATTTTATTTTATTTTATTAATATTTTCTAGTAAATATATTTTTTTAGAATAATTATAATACTTATATATACAAAATATTAAATTTATTTTAATTATAAGATATTAATATAATTTAAAATATTAAATTAATTTAAATACAATATTAATTTAATTAAACATGTTAATTTAAAATTAAATGTTTTATATTTTTAATTAATTAATTTCTAAATAAAATTAAAATATAATTTTCTAAAATATGATTAAAGTATTTAATTTTTCTTATTCTTTTTATTTTTTTATTTTTTTTTTTTTAATTTAAATTGTATATAAAAGTAAAAATTACTTTACATCTAAAAATAAGATAGAAATAATTCTTTGTGTTTTTTCTTTTTATTTTTTTTTTTGTATAATCTGATATAAAATTATTGTAATTAAATTAATTAAATCAAAATAAAGAACATGAAATAGGATTATTAAAAAAAAAAAAAAAATAATAATAATAATAATAAAAATATTCAATTAAATGATTTCTTTTCTCTTTCTGAAATCTATACGTTCTACTAACCTAACCTATCTTATTTTATATAAATTCATTTTTTGTGGAACCATCTAGAAAGTCGTTCAAACGAATTGATGACGCACGCGAGGATACCTCTCCTCATACGTAGCAAAGTTTACCAAGAAGATTCAACTACCAACAACAACAATAACAATAACAATAAAACAACAACAACAACAACACCATCGTACTTTCTCATATCGATCTTTGTCATTGTCCTTTTCACGATCGATGATCCACTTATTCATCAATCCTATTTGTTTACTTTTTTCTTATATTCGTTATAAATAAAATAATTATCGTAATTATTATGAATATATTATATAATATAAATAAATAATTATAATAATTATCATGAATTTATAGAAATTAAGATGAATTTAATTGACAATGAAATTATTGACATAAAGATGAATTTAGTTGACAATGAAATTATAAAAGAAAAAAAGAAAATTATAAAAAACAAAATAAAAAAAATAAAAAATAAAAGCAAAAAAATATAGATAACATAAAATATAAAAAAATATAGAAAAAAAGAAACAAAATTGTGACGAAGAATTTTAGCAAAATTTTAACGATCGACAAATACCATTAACTAGGATATGTGTGTTTCCTTGTAATATTCATTCGATTTGGAATTTTTCACGGTCTAATGCTTTTACGATTTTATTTATTTATGTATTTTTTTTTTTTT
>NW_015149030.1:220496-222727 GCF_001465965.1 Polistes dominula | reverse complement strand
TATACATATAATTCATAGATCATTCATTTAGGAAAAAAAAAAAAAATACCCATCACACACACACACACACACCACAAAGAAACCGTTCTAATTCGATCAGGAAATTCATCTCTTTTATTATGTATAATTTGAAAGGATAAAAACCAAAAATAAACAAAAATAAGAAGAAGACTGTATATATATATATACATATAATTCATAGATCATTCATTTAGGAAATAAATTTTCCCATGCATTCCAATTTTGTCATGATAACACTCGAGCTTGGAAATGTTTTCTGATCGAACCGCTTTACGACCTGTTACTCGACACACTTCTCTTTTCTCTCTCTCTCTCTCTCTTTCCTTTTTTCTTTTTTTCTTTTTCTTTTTCTTCACGATCCGAGAACTTTGAATTTGTTTCTTACAAAAGATTTTATACAATTTTATTAAAATAAAAATATATAAAAAAAAAAATTCTGGAACATCTGTTATGTCCATTTGTGGTAACGTTTAAACATTTCATTCGTAAATATTAACAAAAAAAAAAAAAAAGAACAACAATCTTTACAAATAATCCGTTAGTTTAACACAGATTTAACCCGTTTGCATGTCATCGATCCCAGAACAAAATTTTTTTATCTTTTTATTTATTTATACTCACACAATCTTATGTTTTTTTTTTCTTGCTCGTATTTATTTTTATTTGTTCAACTTTCATCATCATCATCATCATCATCATCATCATTAACATAATAGTTTTCTTTTCTAGTTTGTTTTTTTTTTTTTGGTTTCATTTCTCCTTTCGATTACTTCTGACACATAAGTTTAAAATAAGAAAAAGAAGAAGAAGAAGAAGAAGAAGAAGAAGAAGAAGAAGAAATTTTGCTCTGTTATAATGTAATTCATCATAACTGTTTCAATAGCGGGATGCTGTTGCATTGGTACTTCTTATTAGGAAAATCTCGCTAATCGTTTCTCTTAGCATGGTAAAACCAAGAAGCCAGAAGAAGGCGCAACTACTACTAGGTGAAAGAGAAGGAGGAGGAAGAGGAGTGAGAGATAAACAACACGTGCAAAATTCTCAAGCAAAACCACTTCGGGAAGTTAGTTGAACGTATCATCGCGTGTTACAGTTCGATTGAAACTTAACGGGATTTAATATCGCGACCTTGGAGGATGCGAGGGAAACCAGTCTTTAAAACGATCCACCTATAAACCGATCAGAAATAAAAACCTTCATTCTCTTATCGTTTACCATTTAAACGAACCCATATACATGAGTAACAATTTTACTTATTTATAGATTTCAAAGAAATAATTGAATTTATTTTTTCTTACGTTAGTAATGCATTCATATTTGATTCATTTAAATGTAAGATGTATTATGAAAATTATTCGAACTAATGTAATAGTGTATTTATGTAATCAAAATTATTTATTACACAATAAAAGAAAAACAAATGTAAGATGAATGAATAATATGATAAAAAGTTTAAGTAGTGTGAATAACTTAGTATTATTTCCAAATGGTATTTAAATGTATATCATAATGTTAATCTACGAATTAAATTCTTATCGTTTACGAGTTATATATATAATAATAATAATACTACATTTTTAATATTATATATTAATATATAATATATATATATAATATTATAATATTATATTATTAAAATTATATATCATAATATATATATATATATATATAAATTACGTGTCACATTGTTTGTCAGCAATGGACTCCTAAACTACTGAACTGATTTTAATAAAATTTTGCACACTGTGTGCAGTTTCATCCAACTTGAAAGATAGGATAGTTTATATCTCTATTTATAATCGCATTATTATTTTATTGCGAATTATTTGTTTATTAACAAAGAGTCATGATTATCTCTGTTAGTTCGATAAGATTCTAACAGATGGTTGTATAAGGTAATTCGTTGACTTAAAGACGTGTGTATCGGACTGATTGTGTGCCACATTCATTTATTATAATTAAATAATATATATTATATATATATTATTTTTATTTTTATAATTATATTATATATAATAATATATATGTATATTATTTATTATTTTATTATACACATATTATACATATATTTATATTATTTATACATCCATTTATTATACAAAGATATATGTACTCAATAGTTTTCAATATTTTGTGTTACTAGGGTTGGGTTAAAAAAAATTTCTTAGACAAGCTTCAAAATATTACAGTAATTTTTTATTTAACGTAAT
>NW_015149030.1:190496-217996 GCF_001465965.1 Polistes dominula | reverse complement strand
ATGGTTTTCTTTTATTATTTTTTGTTTATCAACGAAAAGCTTAAAAATATACATTCGAAATAATCGTCTATAATTTTCATGATTTTTATTTTATTATTTTTTGTTTTTGTTTGTTTGTTTCTTTTTATAATTTCTTTCTTTCGCAATTTTCGGTTTTATTTTATTTTATTTTATTTTATTTAATTTTTTTGTTTATATTTCTGCGCACATTTAAGTAAGTAAATATATATTGAAAGAGTTCGCTAAAATTTTGTTCACATTCACACATATGTATAAATACGTTAGAATAATTAACGTACTAATACATCGATTCGTAAATATACACGCACACACACACGCACATGTACATACGACTAAGCACGTTCATATTTTATCCTATATTACGTTCTTCTTATGTGTTAGATAAAATATTTAATATCATCGATAATAATACTTATTATTTATAAACATTTATCAATAATAATAATAATAATAATAATAATAATAAAATAAAAGAATAATAATAGTAATAATAATAATTATAATACACACGTTATTTTTCATCGATGACGGATATATTCTTATTATTTATATATATATATATATATGTATACTGTGTATTGCAAAATTCATTTTACATTTATGATACAACTCGTACACTCGAGTTCATTCATATTTTTTTTTTCTTTATTTCATTCTCATTACTCCAATAATTATCGTAGTAAATAAAAAATAATAAAAACAAGACCACAAAAAATATATATTTATATTTATAATGGCAACATTTACAAAATAAAATAAAATAAAAAAATAAAATTCAATTTAAAAAATTGAATCTAATTTCCACGAATTTTTAAAAATATTATTCATTGTTATTTTAACAATTTTTTTTTCAGGTGACCATGAGTGTATAGTCAATTGATAAGTATCACTATAAAAATTGATAATACTAATTAAAAAAACATAATTAATGAACCCATAATACTACTACTACTACTACTAATAATAATAATAATAATAATAATAATAAAATTAATAAGGTTAACATTTAAGTACTCGTTTTTAACGAGATAGTAATAAGCGATAGTGGTAACAATAGTAGTCACTAATATAATAATAATAATAATGGTAAGAATTAGTTTATAATAATGACAATGAATTATGACAAATGGTGGGGATGACATTTGATATTGATATTTTCTTAAAATGATTCTTTTTTTTCTTCTTCTTCATCGTCTCTATACAAGTACACAAATATTTACATTATTATTTATTATGCATGTATGTATATCTATATATATATATATATGTGTATGTATGTGTATACATTCTAATGGTGCCCTTTTGAGCTCATTTTAACACGTTGCCGCACACTTTTAATTTGACGATCGTGCTTAGAAATACGAAGATCGGACGGCTATAGCCGTCATTTGCGGCAATGGGTTAAAACACCTTTTCTTGGCTTTTTTTTTCTTTCTCTAAACATCTTTCACCCTTTCTCTCATTTTCTAGTATTTTTTATTCTTTCTATTCTTCTTGTTTTTGTTTGTTTTTGTTTTTTTTTTTTTGTTTATTACTTTTCTCTTAATCTTTCTGTAAACATTTTATTCAGAACTATTTTGGCACATTTCAGATATTTCGTTCCACGTATTAATATTCTCTTTTTTTTTTTTTTTTTAACATACTTGGCAGAATATTGTCCCCATTTTTTCTTAAATAATTCGCCATGGGACGAGTTTATTTATTTATTTATAATTATTTATTCATTTTTTTATTTATTTATTTTGTCTGTTTGTCCTTTTTCGTAGATATCCCTGGCTAATACATATTTTGAAATAACATTATTTCACGATTAATTAATTTAATTAATTAATTAATTTCTTAATAATGTGTTATCTAATTCTTACAATGCATTTATACACACATCGATATTTATGGTTTTTTTTTTAATTCTTAATATTTATTTATTTATTTATTTGTTTATTTGTTTGTTTATTTGTTTGTTTTCGTTTGCTCGACTAATTTTTATTTAAAACATCCGTCGATCTAATCGACGCTTTTTATTTTTTTATTTAACTTTTCTTTTCGTCCATACGAATCGTGTGAAAATCTTTTTTTTTGCTTTTCCTCGTATTCCTAGTTTTTTTTTCTTTTTTCGTTTTATTCATTTTATTTTTTTTTCTCGTGCGTGTATTAGACCGACAAAAGTGATCCGACTTGTATTTTAGTTTTTTTTTCTTATTTAATCTCTTCTTCTTCTTCTTCTTCTTCTTCTTCGTTTATTTTTTATTTTAATATCATTTTTATTACGAGAACACATTTAGAAAAAAAATTGTCTACGAGATAAATTAAATAATGTTTATTTCGTATCCTAATATTGTGTAAAATTGAAATTATGAAAAATTTTCTTTAAAAAAAAAAAAAAAAAATATCAGTACAAAGTTTATTTTAATTTTCAGAACAAAAAAAAAATAGGAAAAAAAAGAAGAAAAAAAAGAAAAAAGTAAAAAAAAAAATTAACAAATATAAAACAAAGTAAAAATAAGAAAAAAAAGATTAAAAAAGAAAAAAAAAGTAAAAAAAAAATTTTTTTAAAATTAAAAAGAATTAAAAAAAAATAAAATAAATTAATTACCTTGTAAACTCATTTTTTCAATAGTATTCATAATCCTAATATTTTTTTTCTCTTTTATTTTAATTTTTTTTTTTTTTTTAATAACCAGTACGTGAATACACGCTAGACGGAATCTGGGAGCACATCGATAATACTATCAGCGCTTTTTATTTTTTTTTTTTTTTAATTATTATTATTATTATTATTCGTATTATTCATATTATTCATATTATTTTTTTGTTCTTTTTTTTTCTGATTTTTTTTTCTTCCCCCCCTAATTTCTTCTTTCCTATTTAATTATGAATTTAATTAAGGAATTTTATTTATTAATTCTTTTATCTTTTTTTTTTTTTTTTTCAAAAGGATAGTTCGAAGTTAGGGTAACACGACGATCGGTAATCTACGATAGAAGTGCAAACGCGATTTTTTTTTTTTCTTTTTTGGGACCACTATGTTATATAACCACTTTTGGCGTAATGTTTTTTAGAAAAAGAGTATGAAAAAGATTTTTTGGTATTTTTTTTTCTTTTTTTTTTTTTTTCTTGTTTAGCCGAGATCTCTCGAGAAATTCGTTCGTAACGATTTTCTTTTCGTACACAGACAAAGAATTGTAACATTTTATTATATATTTTTTTTTTTATATAATATATATATTAACTATTGTTAATAATATAGCGGGCTTATGTTTAAAAAGTCCAATTTAATTATATTAAGAATAAATGAGTCTTAGATTTTATTATTTTAACGACTCGTATGAACTTCTTCCGTGTGATATGCTGAAACTTTTAAAAATTGGTATTTAAAAAAAAAAAAAAACAAAAACAAAAAATACAAATAATTTATACAATAATATCCTTAATACAACTGCACGAAATTTTATATTTTAATTGCAATTAAAAACACACACACACACACACACATCCGAGACATAATCGGAAATAATTTCTTAAAAATGATGAAAGATTGAGTTATTTTTTGTTTGTTTGTTTTAAATGTTGTTTAGTTGTTATTTTTTGTTTTTTTTTTTAATGTAACAGTGTCGATCGTAATTAATTATTTTCATTGAATGTAATTATTTATAATCATTCAATTCTATATTAATTGTTTAAAACTTAAGGACGGTAAATCGAGTAACTTCCGTCTTAAAAAAATATCATCGTGTGTTATTGTTGTGTAATTATTTATTTTATTTGTTTATTATTATTTTTTTTTTTTTTTTACTAATATACGGTTTTTACGAATTATTTAAAATATCTAAGAAGAAGAAGAAGCACAAAAAAATATATCGGATGATCCTAAATTCCCAAGGAACCATGTGAACTTTTAAGCACCATTTTAATTCGAACACCGAGCTGATTATTAATTGTTTATTTATTTATTTATTTGTTTTTTTTTTTTTTTTTTAAATACCTGTAATGATTTTATTTTCATTTATCTTTAATCTTTTCATTTCAATACTTTCCTTTTGATTAAAACGTATCACTTGATTTCTCCTGCCATTTCTTTCTCACTTTATTTTATAATAAAATTTTATTTATTATTTTATTTTTATACATTCAATCAAGTCTTCTATAATGACATTTTAAAATAATATCTAACTTTTCCCTGATAAACTAACTATCAAGAATTAGAGAAATATAATTGATAATAAATTTGTTTTTCTAAAAAACACATAATTCTATTTAAAATATTATATATATATATATATTTGTATGTTCAAATTATAGTACAATAAAATGATTTATTTTTGAGTACGATCTTTGCAATTGGATGATATTATTATTTATTAATATTAATATTAAATTTGAGTAATAATTAATATGGTCATAAAACAATATACAAATTTTCAAATATTAATTTAATTATTTTTTTTTTTTAAAAGCCAAGATAAAAATAATAATAATTAATTTATAAAATAATAATTATTATTAGATTATAAAAAAATGAACTTGATTGAAATTATGATATTTGCATAAATAATATATATATATATATATATTTTTTTTTTTAATGGATGATTGAAATATAAAATTTTTTTTTTAGAGAATACGTTTAAACTGTACACCAATTTTTTTTAAATATTATCTTATTCAATTTCATATTTTTTACAACAAATTAATCCTACTCGACAAATCATTTGTCCTTACCCCCCCACTTCTAACAAGATTTATCTTTCCAGGATTTTTTATGATTCTCTACGAAGTATATTTTATACAAGGAAACAAAATAAAAAATAAAACTAAGTTGTAAATTTTGTTTACAGTTCTGTTAAAAAAAAAAAAATAATAATAATTCTTACAATTGTAATCAAAAAAACTGATTTTCCAAATCGATCAACACCGTTATATATTTTGAAGTTAACGTGACATCACGTGATTACGCATTAATTATGTGTTTTACGATATTAATCGTTTGTTTTAATCATCAGGAACTTATTTAAGATTTGAATTATCGTTATGATCCGTCAAATTGTTTATTAAGATCATATTATTATTATTATAGTACTTGTTTTATTAATTCGTAAATCGTATCGTTAACGATTATCAACGAAATAATCGATTTTATTGATTACTATTATTACTATTATTATTTATTTATTTATTTATTTATTATTATTATTTATTATTATATGTCTCTATATATCGGAATTTAGTAACGTGCCATAAAAACTCGCATCGATGGCATTTGATAATGATCTAATATTTGTAAGACACATTCTTCGTCCGTTTCAGTATAATAATAATAATAATAATTCATTCATTACTGAATCCAAGACGCAGGCACCCACTGTGGTTCTCTTTCTAACGAATTGATTTCGGTGAGTAATTGATTATATGCACGATCAGTATCATTATTGATTATGATCATATCGAATAAATGGCCATATTTGTCTTCCATTTCACGTGCCTTTTCAATAATGTCCTTTAATTCTTCTTCCTTAAAACTTTCGTTATTTTTAATACGTTTTTGTCGTAACTTTTCGAGACTAGGAGGTACCACGAATACAACGTATGGTTTTAAATCCGAACTTCTTAATATCTTCAAACTTTGCGGATGTAGATTTAATACGCAAATTTTTCCAGAATTAACTACGGATCTTATTGCCTCAACTGATGTACCGTAATATGCTTTCTCATATTCACCATGTTCCACGAATTTACGACAAAGTATATCGGATTCGAATTGTGAACGAGAAATGAAGTGATAATCTTGACCATCAACTTCGGAATCTTTTCTTGGACGACTCGTATCTAAAAATACAACAAGATTTCAATAAATCGTATAATAATATATTATATAAATATATATTTTTAAATTTTATATTATTCTATATTTTTTATTTTATATTTTTATATTATATAAATTTAAATATAACATATATTTATATAATATAATAAATAAAAATATAATATAAATATATTAGATAAATATATATTTAAATTTTATATTATATTTTATATTTTATATTATTATATATTATTATATTTAAGTTTATATTTTTATATTATATAAATTTAAATATATATTTATATAATATAGTAAATAATAATATAACAAATAATATACATAAATATATTTATTATTATTAAAATTATATGCAATATTAGGGTATATCAAAAAAATTCGTACACATTTATTGTGTTATAAATTGATTTATAAATTGCATACTCTAATATTTTTGATAAAATTTACTTTAAAAATATTAATTAAAAAACATATGAATTCTTTTGGTTTATCCAAATATATTAAATATCTTACATTTATTATATATTATTATTAAAATTATATATAATTGTCAATGAGACATAAAAAGGGACAATTTTCTAAAGATCATTAAAAAGAAAGTATTTTATTTATTTGAAATAAATAAACATTTAAAAATGATACTCACGAGGAATAGCTGCAGCAAAACGTTCGCTGTCTTGCATCAATCTTTGTCTCAATTCGTGTCTACCGATATTAGGAGGACCAATAAGAACGATAGGCCTCTTATGATTAGCTCTTGGATAATAAAGTGCAACTTCTTCGTAAGTTAATACTTCTTCGCTATCGTAATCTATAAATTATTATCATTATTAATAATAAAACATTATAATCATTAATTCAATAATTAATATTTCTATATATATATATATACCATCTATGGTAGTAGTTGCATAAAGGGGATAACCGTCGTCGTTGAAATTGGCACCTAATTTGTTTCGTTTTTTTTTCTTTGGATTTTTTCTCGCGCACAATAAAGTACTCGATTTCTTCGAACCTCTGACCGTTGATTTTCCACCAGCTATCGTCTGCTTCATTGATTCACGTCTGTGAAATAAATGTATATCCCATGTGGTGTTAAAATGCATTAGCTTAACAAATTTATGCAATGACTAAACACAACCAGTCTTCTTGTTTTATACCACACCCCGATCCTTGAACGCTTTGCATAAATTCCATTCACTGACTTACTTTGTATCTTTTTATCCATGTATCTCTCTCACACACTCATTATTATACTAATCGTATTATTTATTATTATTTTTTTTTTTTAAATAAATTATTTTCTAATTTTTTTTTTTATTTTGTATAATATTTTTAAAATTTATATTGTGAATAATAATTAGTATTATTAAAAACAAATGTATACTTACTGATGTTGAAAAGCTTTACTGGGTATAAGACCAGCTAACGTTTGATCCTCTTCACCTTCTCTGTAAGCCTGCCACCAATTTGGATCCTCCTGAGAAATCACATGCAATACGTCACCTTTTTGAAAACTAACTCCGAGTTCTCTGCATGGTATATACGGATCTTCTTCGGGATCGTAATCAAAATGTGCGCGTATGTGTTGTATCTAAAAAATACAAAAAAAAAAAAAAACGAAAATTAAATGAAACAGAAAAAAAATATATTTTTATCTTAACGTTAATATATTATTTATTATTATAATTATTTGTAGGGTGAATTAAAAGCTCGTACATTTTCTTAATTAATTATTAAATATATATATAATTTATTTATTTATATTATTTAAATATTAATAATATTATTATTATATTAATTAAATATTATTATTATTATTTAATTAATAGCGAAGAAGAGTATTAACTTACGAAGAAGTTGCACTTTATTATCCAAAAGCTAATCACAACCACACACATTTATTAAATATAATATAATATTAATATATTATAAAAAATAAAATAATAGATGCATATAATTGCACCTAAAAGTAATTATTTTATTAAGATTAAAAAATTTTATCATCTACTTAAAACAATATATTAAATATACGAGCTTTTGGTACACCATAATAAAATAAAGTTTTCAAGTTAATGGGAAAAGACAATTGTTCTGGAAGGAAAGGGGTTGTTACAGTAAAGTTGTTCACCTGATTAGTGTCTTCCTTTCTACTGTTCAAATTATTACGATAATTCGTTGGTGCCGGTAATACCAAAAACGTAAGACTACCCTGCATGCCACCTAAAATGTCGCAAACTTCGTTAACACTTT
Organism: Polistes dominula; assembly: GCF_001465965.1. The sequence goes on along the minus strand of NW_015149030.1, from coordinate 209,904 downwards.
TGCCACGCATTTCAACACCATTAACTTCCAAAACTTCGTCTCCCTCGTGTAAAAGTCCGGATTTGTCTGCTGCACCACCACGAACAACTCGACCTTGAAATAAAAAGATTTAATTATTTTTCTTATTTAATTTTGTTGGAAATTTTAATCATTTAACTGACATATCAGAATAAAATAAAGAAAGTATAATATTATAAAAATATTATAAAATGATCAAACTGAGAACTATGACATTTTCTTTTGAGAAAAATATGAATAAATTCATTACAGGTAAGTGATTGTTAATTAACACCTTTCGTGACGTCTCGATATTAAAAAACACTTTTCGTTCAAGTCTCACGCTTAACGATTACATTGTTTTATTTCTGAAGTATTTCTTTTGCAGTAATTAAAATAATATTAAGATCACATAATTATCAAGAAAAAAAAATGGGGTGCATAATTTAAGATATATAATACACAACATAACGATAAATACATATTTATTTATTATTTAAAAAATTATTTAAACAAAAGCACATACCATATACTCTTCATTTAATTATTTTCATATTAAAAATGAATTAAATGAAAAGTTCAGTTTCACTTGCACGAAAAGTGTTAATAACGTTTGGGTATTTTGTTTTTTATTTTATTTAAATAAATAAGATTATTTATTTATACCTATGATAACGGCATCACCATCGTTTCTAACAGTAGCACCCAATGGTTCGTTAGTTTTTTCAATCTTAATTATTTTGATGTTATCTACACGTGATTCTCTCCAACTTGACGTAGGACTTGGTGGACCACTTGGTGACGATGAAGAAGGACTGTGTTTTCTTTGGAAACCTTCCACGTATGATATTATTGAATCGTGTGCTATAAGTAATGCTTCCATGTCGTAACTCGTTAATATACCCGTCAGTTCTTCCACGGCAGCCATGGTTTCTGCCGTACCGACATCCGTTGGTGTTGACGATGATTGCCATTTTTCTAATACATCTACGCACTACACAAAAAACACACAATATTTTAGAAATGTATATATCATTACATCAATCGTTTTATTAATCTTAATTATGTTTAGAATGGTTTTGGTTTTTTTATTGTGTAATTAAATATTTAAAAAAAAAATTAATATTTATTAATAATTATTAATTATTGTATTCAACGTATATGTCAGAAAAGTATGAAAATTGTTTCAAATTTTATTAAATTTAAATAATATAGAAATGAATAATAAATATAGAAATTCTGTATTATAGAATAATATATATATATATATTAATGTTTATTATTATGTTTAAAATCATAATGAACGTAATGTATTTAATTTCATTGGTTTTTTATAACGTAATCTCGAGTAATTTAGATATATATCAACGTTTATTAATATCTTTAAAATATAATGAAAGTAATTAATTTATAAATAATGTTTAATATAATTGAATAATTAAGATACATATATTAATATTTATTATAAATATAACTAAATTGTACTTTATTTAATAATTGAAATATTATCATTGCAATTAACCCTTTCGCTACTACGGGTCACCATAGTGGCCCTCCATAAAATACCGCGTATTTTACATACGACGAACATATGCAGTCATATGCTCAGAACATATAGCACATCAAATATCCTACTATGCACCTGTAATTTTAGTGTTTTGTTTATTTTTATTAAAAATCATCATTAATATCAGCAACAAAATTATTCAAAAATAAAGTGCAATTTCGATGCTGCGCGTACAATTGAAGTACGACCGCAGAAAACATGCCCATAGCGAAAAGGTTAATTGATTTAAGAAAAAAAAAAACGAACAATAATTAGTGTAAAATTATTAATGTTAAAATTATTGAAAAAAAAAAAAAAGTATAATACTCACGTCACGAGCTAACGTCGACGAATCTTCTGCATGATGTTTTAAAACCTTGTTCGACCTGAATCTCGTTTTCAAGGCATAATGCGTTGCTACGGCAGTTACAAATCTGCTTTTCAACAAAAGCGTCCGAACTGCTTCGAGTTCGGCTTCCACGCTTGGACCCGAAATTCCTAAAGCTCCGGAAATATTTCGCAATTGAAGTTGCAATCTTTCCAACGTGGCAACGACCTCACCGTATGCTGAAATATTTAAATACTATAATACTTGTCTCTACTACGAAATTATTTTCCTCTACTAAACCACCCCCTCCCCCTCTCCCTCTCTCCCTCCCCCCTTTCTGTTTCTTATTTTTTCAGTTTGTATCCTATTATATCTTAAATGGAATATTTAATCGAAAAAAGACGACATTTTTTATTATTTTCTTTTTTGTTCAAATAGTAGTTTTTACAAAAAAGAAAAATATAAAATAAAATAAAATACAAAGGATTGACTGACTGACGTGAGATTACAAAATACGAATGAAACTTGAATATACCTTAAAAATATTTTAAATATTTTCTTACAGTATTGTAACGTCAGAAAATGCAATCAAGTTAGAATCAATACATTCTTATCTATTAATTTGAACAGTTTTCAATTGAAGAAAAATGTTTTAACAATTTTTAATTATGATAAAAAGAGATTATAGAAAAAATACATTGGTAGGTTGAAAAGTTTTGAGCCGAACATGAGATTCTTATTTTTATGATTTTAACAAAAAAAAAAGAAAAAAAAGACTGATCAGTTTATTGGTGTAATTATTAATAAAAATATAAAAAAAAAAATAATCTCGAGTATATTGTTGATTAATCATAATTTAAATAGTTAATTATAAATTTGATTCTTTTGACAGCTAAATAAGTATGAACAATTAAGGAATGAAATAAAAAAAAATAAAATAAAAGAAGATACTTACTTAAGGGTGCTGAAGGTGTGACTGGAGCAGGACGATTGGCAGCAGTTGCCAATTCGTCTTGAGCATAAGCAAGATTTTCTTGACCAGTAAGATTAGTTGCATGACTTTCTAAAGCTTTAAGTTTCGTTGAGCCACGTAAAGATCGATTCAAAATTTCTTGTCTCTCTTCTTCGTCTTTTCGTTTTCTCAATTGTTCCTTAAACATAATAGAAATAATTAATTAACAATCTTTCATCAGTCTTCTTTTTTTATTTTTTAATAATTAATTTAACATATTAATTTAATATATTAAATAAAAATTAATAATTATATATTATATTATAATATAAAAAATAATAATAATTAAAAAATAAATATTAATATAAATAAACTAATAAAAAAAATTAATATAAATAATAAATAATACATTATATTATAAATTATACGATAATAAATATATATATATATATATATATATATATATATATAATTAAAATATAAATAAATAAAAATATTATAAATAAATAAAATTTAACATAGATCAAAAGTAATTTGAAATAAATTTCAAATTATAATAATATTTCGATTTATTATTATATATGAAACGTCAGTAAGGTGATTCAGTATACGAAGGGCAGAATATTCACACCTGCTGTATTCTCACGACACATAAAGGGTGTATTATCAATGTTACAAAACATATGTTCTATGGTGTTTTACTTGGGGAGGGAAATCAACCCTAATAAAACCCTCCAAAAAAAAGAAACACCTTACGTAACCTTGACGAGACTCAAGAGGGGAAAAACCTGTTTAGAAATATTGTGAATGTGAATGTGAATGTGAATGTGAATTTTTCAATTTTCTTAGTATGAATTCTGTATATTAATCATAAAATATATTGAAATGGGATTAATGATTATATTCTTTTTTTTTAATTTTTTTTTTTTATAGAAACTGTTAATTTGTTGTATGTGAAATGCTTTCTACATGATACATTTACAATTAAAATATATAATTGGTATTTCGTACGAGATATTAAGTTCAAAGAATCTATTACACGTTATAATGAATGCAACACATTACTATGTAAATATACGAGATTATATATACACGTAAGATGATATATCGACGAGTATGATGTTGTAATAATGTAAATATAAATATGTTGATATTTAACATTGTAGAAAATATTAATAGAAATTATTTTATACTCCATGTTATTAAATTTATAATTATTAAAAATGTATGTATTTTTAAACAAAAATATTTCTTCAATCATAGAAAGTATTTTATAATATGCATAGAATTTATATTATAAACGTTAAGGTGTCAAATATAAGTATAATAATATTTTATTGAAACCTTTCATGTAACTTTATGTAATTTATAAATTGTATTATTTCGATCGATCATTATTTAAATATTATTTTATTTAATTATCAAAAATATATGTGTGTCTATAATATTTGTATATTTTTCAAATTATAATTTATATTTATAGTAATTTAATATAATTTTTAAATTATGTTGTGTGTGTGTGTATATATATATAAATATTAATATAAGATTATATAAAGTAAAAGTTATAAATATATAAATATATTAAAATAAAATAATTAAATAATTTGTATAAATTATAAAAAATATAATATATAATATTTATACAAAAATATATTTTAATATAAATCTATTTAACTTTAAATTAACAAAAATAATTTTCAAACATATTTGACAAAGATTTTTTTATTCAATAAATAGATTTATATTTATATTTATATATATATAAATAATTTGCAAAGGTCAACGTTGAAGAATCTAAATGAATTTTCCTCCTAGTTAAAAAAAAAAAAAAAGAAAAAAATCGATAAAGTGTAGAGTTCACGTTTTATGGATCAGCTGTTAATGTTTTCTAAAATATCGGCTTTTTATATAACCCACCTAGAAAAGAAAAGAATAAATGTTGCTATGTGATACGATATAGGATAGGATAGGATAGGATAGAATAGGATACACGATAGTAACCCGTGCGTGCTGTTATGTGTATAAGAATACTTGGCTGAAGCCCTGTTTACTTCAACGATACTACCATAGGGTTTCACGTGAACGTGAGTTCAGTTCATTCCGTAAGTTCCCAACAGTTCTAAAGTTTGTTATGAGATGCGAATGAGAAAGGTGGTGGCGGCACATCTTTTAAACCGCAACTTACATGTTATATTATACATACACATCATCTTTAAGAAGATATATATATTCTTATATATATGTATATGTATATGTATATATAAGTATCGTTTACTATATTATATAGTTTGTTGGAAGAAATCGTTTTATAACAAAAGAGATTTATCGACTTAAGGTAAATACTTTAATAACTTTTTAACTTTCTTGTGTAACTTTGTATCGTTAAAAAATTTTGACGTTTCATCAGTTTTCAAAAAAAAAACAAATGATGTTTAAAGTACTTTAAGTTACTTTTTACTTTTTTTTTTTAATTATTTTTATAATAATAATATTATTATATTAAATTAAAATATACTAAATATTATATTATAATTATTACTATATTTATAATTTAATATTTAGTATATTATAATTTAAAATAGAACTATATTTATAATATAATTATATTTATTTTATAATTTCTAAATATATTATAACTATATATACTAAAATATTATATTACTAAATAAAAAACTAATAAAATATAATATTACTAAAAATATATATATATATATTTTTTTTTTCTTAAACAAATTGCAATAATTAGACACGATTAACAATTATATAAATAAAATTAAAATATTAAATAATGTTTTGTGTTGAACATAAATAACACATTAATATATTTTTATTTAAAATTCATTAAATCAAATAAAAAAAAAAAAGGAGAATCATCTTTGAATATTATACGATTGTTTAAAAATATAAATAGAAAAAACGAAGGTGGGAAAATGAAAGTGGGTGCTCGCGTATACTATCGAGACTCGTTAAAGTTTATATACCTACAAGACGTGTAATCTTAAAGCACGTTGGAGTTCTTTGCATTCCGAGGCACGTTTGACTTCAAGTAAGGTAAAGCAAGAGAGAGAGAGAGAAAGAACGGGTGTGAGGATTCTATAAGATAAACATACCCACGACACACTAGCCACGCCTGCGTATTCGAATGAGAAACAAAGAGAATGATAAAGAATAAGATAAAAGAGAAAATGAACTGAACTATCATCACTTTTCTTCTAATTCATTTTTTTTTTAATATTAATTTTATCATATTTTTTTCTTTTAAGGAACATGTATAAACCATATTAATGCTTATCAATCCCTATGAATTTGGTACCTTCAATAACCTATGGTATTTTTTTATTTTGTTATTTTGTTATTAAGAGTTGCACGGTGGAGCAAGGAGTTGGGCTCACTGCGCTCGATTTCTGGCCGCTTCCTGAATAAAGCCTTAAAGAACACGTATAAATTTTATCGATGTTTACCATTTGCTATGAATAATTATTTCAAATATTATAATCCCACTTTTCGAAAAGCAAATAGAAAGGGAAAGGAAGGGAGGGAGGGAAAGAGAGAGAGAGAGAGAGAGAGGGAGAGAGAGGGAGAAATATGATCTTAATCGAGGATAACGATTAACGACTATGTAATTACCGTAAAAACGATCTTACTATGGTGCCGCAAAATCTTATCGTCCTCGTTCCAAGGGAAACGTATTAACTTCTAAACGTTTACTGCTTCTTTAAATTATAGTACTTCTTACAGAGGGGGGAAGGTTCTAATAAAGTCCCTACTTTTCCAAGTTCAAACATTTATTACATATATATATATATATATATATATATATATATATATATATTTTTTTTTTTAAATTCTTGTTATTAAAAGGTCTAAGAAGAGTGAGGGATAAAAAAAGAAGAAAAAATATAAATAATTACGAATAGAATATATCAAAGTTGAAAACATGTTTAATGGTATTTTGATAATGCAAGGTCAAGGTTCAATGTATTAATAAAAACATAAACCTAATTTTATGAAATTTAAAAAGAAAGAAACATTTCTGTGAACAATGAGAAGCAACTTTGTGCAATTTAAAAAGGAAGGAACACTGTAATGTGAACAGTGTATCGTTTACATCAACTTTGTGCAATTTTAAAAGAAATACGATTCAATTTCTGTGCAACAGGAACCAACTATTTTTGCAATTTTAAAAGAAATACGATTCAATTTCTGTGCAACAGGAACCAACTATTTTTGCAATTTAAAAAGAAATACGATTCAATTTCTGTGCAACAGGAACCAACNCAACAGGAACCAACTATTTTTGCAATTTAAAAAGAAATACGATTCAATTTCTGTGCAACAGGAACCAACTATTTTTGCAATTTAAAAAGAAATACAATTGCTATGCAACTTTGTTGCAGAAGAAACAGAAATACTTCTGTGACAATGAAAATCAACTTTATTCAATTTAAAAAGAAAGAAATACTTCTGTGTAACGTGAACATGAACTTTGTGCAATTTTCAAAGAAATACGATTTAATTTCTATGCAACTGGAACCAACTTATTTTTACAATTTCTGTATAACTTTGTGCAATTTAAAAAGAAATGCAATTTCTGTATTACTTCGTGAAATTTAAAAAGAAATATAATTAAATTTTTGTGTAACAAGAACCAAAATTTTGTTGCAATTTAAAAAGAAAGAAATACTTCTGTGTAACGTGAACATCAACTTTGTGCAATTGGAAAAGGAATATAAAAATTTGTTTGAGCAACATGTATCAACTTTGTGTATTGGAAAAAAAACCACAATTTGTGTACAAGATGAATCAATTTTTTGTACAATTTAAAAAGAAAGAATAATTCCTTTGCAACGTGAATCAATTTTTTTTTTGTAATTTAAAAAGACAAATTTATCTGCACACAAAATTGGTCTAATTTTTTTTTATTTTCTAAAATTTCATACGACCAAAGTGTTAAAAACGATAAAACACATTTAGGGAAACAAAAATAAAAGAGGAGTAAAGATAATTTCAAGTTGGTCGTTCGATCGATCGAAATACAACCGTTAGCATACCAAATAGGAAATACGGAAACTGTACAACTGTGTATGACTACCGTATTACGGCACAACGAGTTTCCATTAGCTATTGTCGCGTTCGCATCCGTGATTTCCTGTCGAAATGTTCATGAGCTATGGACAGGTTACTAGCTTGTCTCCTAGCGAATAATCATTTGTCGTTCAATGCTGTTCTATTACCGTCATGCAAATGAAAGAACCGATTGGAAATGGTTTTATTTCTTTTTTTTTTCTACTAGAACACGTATTGTTAATTTTTCAAACAAATTATAATAATCAAATACTTTTTTAACACAATGTACACAATATTTGCGGTTTATGTTTATGCGTACTGACTAATCGTAAAAATAAATTTGACCACTTTACTCTAATTAATGTGAAGTTGAATTAGTATCATTTTTAAGTTTTGTATTTGTTTGTTTTTTTTTTTTGGTATTTGTATAGAAAATCAATTGTATGTACATTTCAGGTTATTAATTATATGGTATAATTATAATAGAATTAATTACTGTGTTGCAAAAATATACACAAAATAATATTGAAATCAATAAATGGTTATTTTAATGTATATAATATTTAAATTTATTAATTTTTGATCATTTTATTGTTAATCGTTTTATAATTGTAATTCTATCAAAATAATAAACGACTTATAGATTTATTTCTTTTATTAATATCAAAAATTGTTTATACTTTTGTCTATGCAATAAAATAACATTGACAAATAGTGGACATAAATTAAATGAACATTAAATTTTTTTATCTTTAATAATAAAAATAATTATTTATAAAATTTTCCGTAATTATTTTTATATTAAATATTTTTTCAAATAATTTAATCGGAAATTTTACAGCGAGAAATTTGTGTTGCATTATTTTTATTAAAAGTTTCTTTTTTTTTTTTTTTTTTAATTATAATGTCTATCTTTGTAATAATTTATGATATTTTATAATTTATATTATAGATATATATATATATTAGAAAATAATTCGTGTTTAAAGACACGATGATAAAATAATGAAATCGTTTAAGTGTCAATCTTCATAAGTTTCGGTACGAGACTGCTCGGAGCCATNTCCGTAATTATTTTTATATTAAATATTTTTTCAAATAATTTAATCGGAAATTTTACAGCGAGAAATTTGTGTTGCATTATTTTTATTAAAAGTTTTTTTTTTTTTTTTTTTTAATTATACGATCCATATTTTTAACAATTTGAAGTATTTTATTGTATATGATGCATTGTTAAATTTATATTTGAAAATAATTCGTGTTTAAAGACACGATGATAAAATAATGAAATCGTTTAAGTGTCAATCTTCATAAGTTTCGGTACGAGACTGCTCGGAGCCATCTTTACCACCATAAATATTTGCTCGAAGGGAAAACGTATAGCTCGCAAAACTTGATTGAGATGTTTACCAGCGGTCACTGATAAAAACATCGTTGCGTCGGTCAAAATAAGTCGATACTTCGAATTCTTCAGACGTAAACACGTTATACGAATCTTTAAGTTGCATCACATATGACGTCAGTGAAATTAATTATGTTTCATTTAAAATAAATATTAGAATTTTAATATTCAATTGAAAAATGAATACAAACATTATTTGTGTAACATGAACCAATTTTGTGCAATTGGAAAAGGAATACAAAAATTGTCTGTGCAACTTGAACCAACTTTGTGCAATTGGAAAAGGAATACAAAAATTGTCTGTGCAACTTGAACCAACTTTGTGAAAATGGAAAAGAAATACAAAAATTGTTTCTGCAACGTGTAACAACTTTGTGCAATTGAAAAAAGAATACTAAAATTTTCTGTGCAACATGAACCAATTTTGTGCAATTGAAAAAAAAAACCAAATTTGTCTGTGCAACATGAACTAATTTTGTGCAATTGGAAAAGGAATACAAAAATTGTCTGTGCAACTTGAACCAACTTTGTGCAAATGGAAAAGGAATATAAAAATTGTTTGTGCAACGTGTATCAACTTTGTACAATTGAAAAAGGAATACAAAAATTGTCTGTTCACCTTGAACAAACTTTGTGCAATTGAAAAAGGAATACAAAAATTTTGTATGCACCTTGAACAAACTTTGTGTAATTGAAAAAGGAATACAAAAATTGTTTGTGCAACGTCTATCAACTTTGTGCAGTTGAAAAAAAAAATACAAAAAACAAACTTCTGTGCAACGTGAACTAACTTTGTTCAATTTAAAAAAAAAAAAAAAAAGAAAACTTTCTATGCCACATCGTTTCCTTTCATTTCTTAATATTTCATCCCTTAAAGGGTCAAACCCTATTTATAGACCTTTCAAACATTTTTCCATGTTTATCTTAAAAATATAATAAAAATACAACATACCTGATATTTTCTAATAGAATGAAGTTGCTGTTGAGTAGGTTCAGTGGTATTAGCATAATCGTTGCTCTCAACGTTGTTGTTCTGGCTCGAAAGTCTGAGACTATCCTTCGGTGGTCTAGCGGGTGCCCTTTTTTGATCTCTGGGCGGGATGGCAGGTTTGACCCCATTAAGACCGGCCTAAAAATCCATTCCAAAAAGTTGCTAGGATTAATCGTCCCTTGAGCTCGGCCATGCACGAAAACACTACGAATTTTTTCTATACTTTTTTTTTTACTTTGTCATTTTTTACTTTTTTCTTTCCCCAAATAATCTATCTAGACAAATACTGAAGAAGAAAAATAAATAAAGAAAGAAAGAAAGAAAGAAAGATAGATAGAAAGAAAGAGATAGATACATAGATAAAAGAAATACAAAGGAGACAACATAAAATATAAATTAAAATAAGCAAGAAAAAGAAACTAATTATAAATTGTAATTTTTTTGTAATTGTTTAACTAAATCATTACAATTTTGATTATTAATATTATTATTATTATTATTAATATAAAAGAATGAAAAATAAACACCTTTTAAGAGAAAGATACCCTAACACGGCACGCTACGTTTCAAACTCGTGCCGTGCATCTAAATGATAGATATAGTATATGTATATATGTGTGTGTGGAAAAATAAAGTAAAGAATAAAATATCATTGGATTATTGGATGGAACAGGTGGAAGTGGGTCGTGATAGAGGATAGAATTGGATTAAGAAAAAGTAAAGATATACAAAACTAGGCACGTGCCATCTAATTTCTACGATAGAACATACAAGAGATACAAACCACTGTTCCTCCAATCGTAGAATAATACTCGTATAATAAAAATACAAGAAAAAGAAAAGGATTATATAGAAAATGTCTACTTTACCATGCTGCATCGCACGTCCATTGAACAAATTTGTCCCCCCCCCCCATCATGCTTTATAATATCGAATCGTTCAACGAGCTAATTTGCGAAACTTTTTCGTTGTTTTGATCGATTTTTTGATACTTTATAAATTAACATATTATCCAATAAAAGAATAAAAAATATATACCCAATATATATACAGCTAATTCTCTTTTTACAGGATAAATATGTTCTCTAATTTCTAAAAAAAATTCGTATAAAAAATATATATATATATATACATTTCATTCATTGAGGTTTTTAAAAAAAAATCAATAAAAATAAAGCGTGAATTTTCAAAATGTTTATTTTTTTGAATTTTTATTTAACATATTTAATCAAAATCCTGTAACAACAGAATTAAGTATTTATATATACATAAGAAACTAAAAAAAAAAAAAAAAACAAAAAAAAAACAAAAAATGAAAGAAATATTATTCGCATAAACAGCTCGTACGAACGAAACGTTATGCAATGGAAGAAAAATTTTGTAAAATTGCAAGCAATCTTTTATACGGTTTATCTTGAACACAGTGAAAATAAGAACCATTTATATGGTTTTTGTTTATTATTTTTAATATTTTCTATGCATTGTTCTTCAACGTGAATCTCGTTAAATCCCCGATATTGTTTATTTGTCATTATTACAATATTAAAAAGATCTTGAACAATCTTAATGAGAGCAAATTTCAATTCGATACAATTTGTTTTATTAATATTTTGTTAAATCAAATTTATTTATTATAAATATTTTGATATTTGTAGAAACAATCTTGGGTTATTTTTATTACCAAACGAATATCTCAAGAAATATCTAAGATTTAACATTAAAATAATTTGTAACTGTTATCAATGTGATTACAAATTTTGTGATAATGATTAAATAAATAAAAAAACAAATACACAGAATAAGGGCAAATTTTTTATTATTGTTTTTATTTTCAGGAACAAATGTGAAAAGAAACCGTTTAAAAGTATTTGCTTGGTTTAAAAGCGAGAAAATTTGTAGTTAGAAAAAAAGAACTAATATTGTAACAGCTTAAGCACTATAGATTCGTGCTGAAAGCATCTAAATGAAAGCTTTTGATAAATTTTGATTTTTTTTTTTTTTCCAATGTATTATTATTATTAATATTTTTTTCTCTTTATGTCGTGCCGGCAAGATTTTTCTTGGTGCATTGATAGAGTATAATAAGCGCTGTTGTTTTTTTTTTTTTTTTTTTTTTTTACATTTATTACCTTTTTATTATCGTGCTTTCTTTCTATCGTACGCGTGACTACGTTTTCTTTAGCGCTAGCATCATTGGCTAACGTTGTTGGTGACGAAGAAGAAGAAGAAGAAGATGTCGGTGACAATATTGGTGCTTTAAGGTTCATCATAGCATAATTAATATCGTTCGAACGAATCCTAGTTGAATCTAAATTCACTATGTTGTTATTAGACGTTGCGGTATTGGTTGTTTGATTAAACGTTGTCATCGTAGTACTCGCAGTAGTAGTAGCAGTAGTAGTAATAATCGTCGTAGTAGTAGTAATAGTAGCAGTAGTTGTAGTAGATGTTGTTGTTGATGTAATCATTGGTTCTTTGACGACATTATTATCCCCGTGAATATTATTACGATCACGTTTAAGTTCTAACGTGTTGTGTTTACTGTTACCGGGAGTTTTATTAGGCGGTGGATAAATCGGATGGCACTTGGTTACCGGCACGAAATCTGGTGGACAATCAACGGCAACCTCGCGATAAGATTTACCACTGACAACTAAATAACTTCGATCGTTAAATTCTAAATCGCTTGATACCTCACTTCTCAATGTTGAATAACCACTTGATATCTGTTGATGACGTTTTTTCTTGGGTCTTTGCCTAGACGAGGATGAGGATGATGATTCGTGACAATTGTTACTAGATTCGATTACCAAAAGATCATCGGTTGATTTAGAATTAACACGTTCGTCTATTATCTGATGAGGATGATGATGATGATGATGATGATGATGATGATTATTATGATGATCCTGATTTTTCGATTTAATCGATAACTTATTATCCTTTCCATGATGTTTATTACTTTTTCTAGGTGTCGTATTACCGATCATTACTATTGATGATTCAATGGTGGTAACAACTTGGGAGTCAGATTGTGTTCTATCCTGGTGACTAGTTGTTGCTGGTATTCTTGGTACTGGACACTGTTCGTCTATTAATCTAGTTAAATCCGATACCTCGTCGGATCTTATCAAAAGACCTTGAATGTCTTGAAAATCAGGCAAACCGTATGCCGGATTATCAAACGATGTTGCATCACGTGTCGCACGTGCGAACAATGGTGTCACTTTGATCGGTAATTCGGTTACTACGGCACGACAAGGTGAACCAAGATCGATTCTTCTGGCATCGTAACTAGGTGAATCTTTGTCACGAGCATTGGCTATTTTACTTTTTTTATTTTTATCATCCGTACTGTGCCTCAGTACCAAACTCGTATCTAAAGGTGCTGTACTATCCGATCGGCTAGACGAACTACGTGGACTAGCCGAATCGTCGCTACACGTTTTCAACATGGTCGGATAATCTTCCTTGGCAAAAGGATACTCGTCCTCTATGTCAACACTAGATTCCTTTTGACCATTCGTTTCCTCGCTTGAGGCTTCCTCCTCCTCGTCCTCGTTTTTAACATGATTGCCCCTGAAGGGACTCTTTGGATCTTTCGTTTCAATAACCTTCAATATACTACCATTTGATTTTTTATCCATCTTTAAATAATCCGATGTAAATTCTTTCAATTCGCTTTCCTCCCCTTTAACGTTATCATTCAATAAACCGATTTTTAATTCGATCTCGTGCATCTGTAGTTTATTGTCACCGTTGAATAAAATTGAACGTGGGCAGCCATCGGTGACGTCAATTCGATCAGTTGTTGCTGTAGTTGTTGTTGTTGTTGTGGTTGTTGTTGATGTTGTTGTTGTTGTTGCTAGTCCAAATCTTGACCGATCATCCGTTGTACGTTTTTTTATAATATCGTTCTTAACGTTTAAGGAGAAGTCTAACTCGCTAGCGCTACAGGGACGACGAAGCTCATTCCGACAATCGGTAGAGCAATTTTTTACCTTATTGGGATATGCCTTCTGTAATAAGGTGTCGGGCACATCGACTGGTAGCTCCCGGTGATGGCCTAGGGTACCAGGAGCCCACATCTCATCGGGACCCAATCCCTCCTGCAATTTCTTTCCTCGTGAACTCCCGTTGTTGTTCTCTTGCGTTTCCTGCTGTTGTTGCTGTTGTTGTTGCGGTATATCTGATGCACCACTACCGCTACGTCGACGAGACCTGTAAAAATGTTATTTTATTATTTTTAATACTTTTCAAAATATTTATATGAATTTATGAATTTTTTTTTTTTTTGATTATCTTTTCAGAATGTTTTCTTATTTCTTTCTTGCTTTTGTTAGTTTTCGAGATTTTTCAAATCGAACATTTGAATATTACGATTCAATCGAATACTATTCGAGCGAGAACAGAAAAACAAGGTGGGATATTGGATAAAAGAAATGGAAAATGGTAGAAATAAACGCGTTCAATAAATATAAGAAAGAAAACGTTTTGTTTTATATTCACGATAAAAGGTTTTAAAAGTTCATCGAACTTTTATTTCTTCGAGGAAAAAGAAAAGGTAATGTAAAGTTTATAATCAAATATTTTTTTATATATTATATTTTTCTCTATACTGGTTGTAAAATTATTTAAAAAACAAAAAAGGATTCTTTTAGTAGTAATAAATTATTTTTTAAGTCTTTTACTTTTAAATATCTCCTGTTAACGTTATAATTATTATTTTTATTATTATACACGTAAAGAGACAACTATGAAAGAAACAATTTGAATTGTAAACGAATGATATTGCTTTTTTTTCTATTTTAATTGAAATTATGGATCCTGTAATTTAATTATTTAAATTAATATTAGGGATCTACCAAAAAAGTTTCTACATTTTTATTTATTTTTTTTTTATTTTTAATTTTCTACTTGCAACTAGCAGCTAAATTCGATACATTGAAGACAATCTATAAAATGTATACTTAATAATAATATAAATATAATTATTATAATAATAAATAAAAAAAAAGAAAACAGAATTTTATAATTCTAAAGAAAAGAAAATATTTAATATAAATAATTAAAACAATACGAATAATTATGATGAACCCTTGCACTGTGTTAACCCTTTGCACTTAAAAAATGATTTAAAAAATTGTCTTTTATTTTTGTATTTTAATATAAAATAAATTTCCAATAAAACATTTATACAAATTTTAAAAATTGTGATATAAAATTCGAAATAAATTACCCGTTTATTTAATTAATTCAAATAGACAAAAATTATTTAATTATTTGATGCATTAATGATTAATAATTTGTGAACAAAAGTTACAAGCATTGATTTCAAATCCATGGTATGCGAAAAGAAATGGGATACGCATGGAAACAGGAGTTTAGAATGAAAGAAGATTGAATCCACAAATGGTTGGTAATCGATATCATATATAAAATACCCCCATTCACCCCCTTCCCCATCCTCTCGATACGAAGTGATACGCGATACCTCATATTACAGTTTTGACTTTACGCGTCATGCATCGAAAAGAAAATTGAGAACACGTTGGCCGATTTAATTACAACATTACAAAGC
Organism: Polistes dominula; assembly: GCF_001465965.1. The sequence continues at coordinate 194,037 of NW_015149030.1, read as the reverse complement.
TTCTCACCAACGATTGTAATAGAATAAAAGAACAAAAACAACAACAACAAAAATAATAATAAAAATAATAACATTAAATATAAAAACAATAATCAATCAATTACAATTAATTTTAATTGTTCTTCGGATTGTTCGAACAGCACAAAAATGCAAAAATGTCATTGGGGGAAAAAAAAAGAAATAAACAAAACCAAAAATAATAATAATAATAATAATAATAATATAAATGTAAAAAATGTTTTTTCTTTTTAATTTCTTTTTTCCGATTGTTCTAATGGCAAAAATACAAAAATCTTCTCTCTGAGGAATTCGAGAGAGAGAAAGAGAGAGAGAATACAATAATTTTTATTTTGTTTATTTTTTTCTTTCATTTATCTAATCGATAAAATAGTTCCGATTGGTTCTAACGATATCACAATGAGATGTTTTTTTTTATTTTATTATTTTTTTTTCTAGTAAAAAAAAAAAGAAGAAATCTTACGATGGGAAATATATCTTGAGTAAGGTGAATGAGTGTAAAAGAGATAGAAAAAAAACAATTGATAACTCAATACGTTGATGCAGTTGTAGTACGAAGAACGAGGATCGTAAAAATGCGTAATTCTATTGAATTCGATGGGTAACGATGCCATATGCATTTGCGAACGTCGAACGAGAATATATGCTATAAAACGAGATGCAGAATGAGGAATAAGAAACAAATAAAAAAAAAAAAAAAAGAATAAGAAAAAGAAAAAAAGTCGCATACTGACACGTAGATACGTCGTGCGTAATAATACGTGTGCCTCTCCCCGTACGATGATTCCATCATGTGTCGTCGACCACTGAAATTCTTCTTCGACAATCAAACAGTAAGAATAGATAAAATAAAAAAAATAAAAAACGTTTTGATGCCTTTCCTAACAACTTCTCCCCACCATCTACCCACCACCCTCGTCGTTTGTAATCTATGTACACATGTGAGTGGAAGGTAATGGGTAGTTCCTTGAAATGTTGCAAATTAAATGAAAATAAATGTTTTAGAAAAATATTACGATTGTTTCGTAGTTCTGTCACACACAAACATAGAATTTGATATTTTTTTTAATTAATATAATAAGAAAAAATTTTAATAGAAATTTTAATACAAATTTTGTAATAATAACACACACGGGAAATTAAATAGTGAATTATTATTATTAAAGATACTATCTGTTTCTTATTTAGTAATTTCTTGGTTAGTGTTGCAAATTAGATAAAAATAAATGTTTTAGAAAAACATTACGATTACTTTGAAGCTGTGTCACACACACACACACATACACATAATTGGATATTTTGTTAATTAATATAATTAAAAAAAAAAATTATAATAGAAATTTTAATACAAATTTTGTAATAATAACACACATGAGAAACTGAATCGTGAATTAATTTTATAAAAAATACTTTCTATTTTTTATTTAGTAGTTTCTTAGTTTGTGTTGCAAATTAGATGAAAATAAATGTTTTAAAAACAGTATTACAAAAATTATTTAACACGTTCGTCGCCCAGCCCGTTTCGGTTGAGTTTCTCGTCAGGCCCAAAATTCGACTGTCGGCGGGCGCGCCTACGTAACGTAAACAAGCGATAAGTAGAAATATCAACAATGCAACCCAAGTATTATGATTATATTATATTATTATATTTTATTTATCGAAAATAATAAAATAAAAAAACTATCTTTTATTTACCAAAATTAATTTTCTTTCGAAATGGGAAATGTGATAAGTTTTTCCAACTTAAAAATACTATAACCTCAACAAGAAGAGCGTCACCGTATACGGTGACGGGGCCCCTGGAGAAGCATGCCCGTTCTCCGGTATACGGTGATATGGCGACGAACGTATTAATAGAATTACACTTTAACTAATTAACTAATTAAAATAAGTATTACAGATTTTGTCTAATTTTTATATTTTTATTTTTAATCTCAGATTTGAATGTTTGTTTTTTCTTTCTTTTGTTTGAAAAATTTCATACGAAACTATTTAATGATTCTAAAAAAGAATGTAACCATAAGTATTATTGGCCGAGCCATTATTGGTTCGTGATACTTTACGAGAATGCACACGTGCATTCAAAGTATGAAACGAAATAAAGAGATAATCACAGGGTCACGAATAAATAAAAGATAGTTATCAGTATGCAGTTGTGCTACATTACTAATAAACGTGAAAGTGTGAACGAATTCTATCTATTTATCTATCCTATCTATTCATCTATCTTTCTCTCTTTATCTATTTCATTAAATCTACATAAAATATATATATACATATATATGCTTTCACATAAATGACGAATTTATATTTTAAAAATACAACAACAAAAAGAATAAAAATCAAGTCAAAGAAAATATTGCAAAATATTGCAAAGTTCAAATTTTTCAACAGATATATACATACATAACCATTTTAAAACAAAAGAAACATCAAAAAAGAAAGAGCGAGATAGAATTTTTTCTTTTAAATTCAAACGTCAAATTTTTTTTTTTTTAATACCAGATGAAAATTGTTCACATGCAACGATAAATTGAACGCCATCAATTCCTATCTCTCTCTCTCTCTCTTTCTCTCTCTTTTTTCCCCTTTTCTTTCCTTCCCCCTTCCCTCTCTCACTCAATTTAATTCGAAACAATGATCATCAATGAAAATATCGATATCAAAAAGTAAAATAAATATCTGACCGATATGAAATTCAAGTTAGCTACATTTTTGATAAAATTTTTTTCATTTTTTCTTTTTTTTTTAACTCTCGAACAAAATTCATTTTGCGACGTGACCACACAATAATAATAAAAAAAAAAATTCAGACGAATGGTAAAAATAATATGGCGCTATGGCGTTCCTCGGAGTGAGGGGAGAGGGTAAAAGGGAGTAGTGGAATTGAAAGAAGCTGCGAAGGATATCGTCGCATGTATACTTTTTACGTATGCGATACGCGTTATAAACATAATTTAATCGTGTCTTCTTAAGGATACGTGATTCAGACGCCTTGAATTGTAAGCTAACACTTTGCGTATAAAACAACGAGATAATATTATTCGAACAGATAGAAATAATCGTTAAATTGCATTTAATGTGCACGCATTTCGTGTGTGATGTCAAAATTCGTCTAATTGTATTTATGATTAATATTTCTTTTTTTTTTTTTTTAATTTTATTTTTTATTTTTTTGTGTGTCTAGTATAACTCTCATTATTTTATTTATTTTATATTACAAATATATATCAGCAATATATTCAGACAATTCGTCAGCAAAGAATTACAATATTAAAATACGAATTAAAATCACATTTGATTAATTTGAAAATAATATAATGTGACAATGTTATTTAAATTGAAATATCTAAAATTAAATAAATATTAAACTCTTATTTTTGATATTTTATTCGTATTTTTTTTTTTCTATCATTAACCAGTTAACTGTGGAATTTAGTTTCAAAAGATCACCGCAGGGTGTGGAATTAAAAACAAGCAACGACGTGTATACACGTCGAACGCAGGGCAAATGGTATTATTA